>CANIUD010000469.1:0-61601 GCA_947470075.1 Closterium sp. Yama58-4
CTCCTTCTCCTCCTGCGTCCTCGTTGCCTGACGTTCCGGACCCTGCGTCTGACCGGTTTCGTGCTGAGCACCCTACTGTCACGCGTCTACTAGCCACAGTTGTCACTGACCCGTCGTTTGAGTCTGCTGCTGCGTCTACTCTTGTCGCTGAGCTTGTTGACTTTGCTGCTGCCTGTCGTCTAGACTTCACTGCCAGTCTTGTTACTGAGTCTGAGTCTGTCTGTCCTCCGTCCGTCGGGGTGAGTGTGCTCTTAGCACGGACGTCCTTGAGGACAGGCAGGAGGAGTTCCGTGGTCTCGCTGCTGCTTTACTTTACTCTCATCGTGTGTCCTTGCTACTTGCCCTGAGGGAGATCCGGATGCACCAGACATCCCGACTCCGCGCTCTTACGCAGAGGCGATAGAGGGTCCCTACTCCTCTCAGTGGCAGGCAGCCATGGACGCAGAGATGGCTTCCTGGAAGTCCACAGGCACCTATGTCGACGAGGTTCCCCCACCTGGGGCGAACATCGTCAGTGGCATGTGGATTTTCAGGGTGAAGCGGCCGCCGGTTCTCCGCCTGTCTTCAAGGCGCGTTACGTGGCTCGAGGCTTCAGTCAGCGAGAGGGAGTTGACTTCTTCCAGACCTTCTCCCCCACCCCGAAGATGACCACTCTTCGGGTGCTGCTGCATGTTGCTGCTCACCGTGACTACGAGCTTCACTCTCTTGACTTCAGCACAGCTTTCTTACAGGGCAGCCTGCACGAGGAGATCTGGCTGCGCCGCCCCCCGGGCTTCACTGGGTCGTTCCCTCCTGGCACCCAGTGGAGCCTCCGGCGGCCGGTCTACGGTCTCCGCCAGGCACCACGTGAGTGGCACGACACACTGAGGACTACGCTTGCGGCTCTTGGGTTTGCGCCTTCTACTGCTGACCCGTCGCTGTTTCTGCGCACCGACACTTCACTGCCGCCGTTCTACATCCTCGTGTACGTCGACGACTTGGTTTTTGCCACTGCTGACACTGAGGCTCTCGCCCACGTGAAGTCGGAGCTGCAGAAGAGACACACGTGCACAAACTTGGGTGAGCTGCGCAGCTACCTTGGCTTGCAGATCACCCGGGACCGAGCACGCCGCACCATCACCTTGACTCAGTCACACATGGTGCAGCAGGTCCTTCAGCGCTTCGGCTTCACCTGGTCTTCAGCACAGGCCACTCCTCTGGCTACAGGTCACACGCTCTCAGCTCCACCTTCGGACGAGTCCGTAGAGCCGAGTGGTCCTTACCCAGAGCTAGTCGGCTGCCTCATGTACCTGATGACTTGCACTCGACCTGACCTCGCGTACCCTCTTGGTCTTCTGGCTCGCTACGTGGCTCCTGGTCGGCACCGACCTGAGCACATGGCTGCTGCTAAGAGGGTACTGCGCTACTTGTGCAGCACATCAGGCATGGGGCTAGTGCTTGGAGGGACGAGCCCAGCTGTCCTCACTGGGCACTCAGACGCTTCTTGGGTTGACGACATGGCTACTCAGCGGTCGTCACAGGGTTACACCTTCAGCCTTGGCTCTGGTTCAGTTTCGTGGCGTTCTACACGCTCGTCTTCAGTTCTCAGCTCCAGTTGTGAGGCTGAGATCTACGCCACAGCCATGGCTGCACAGGAGTTACGCTGGCTCACCTACCTGCTGACTGACTTGGGAGAGCAGCCTCGTTCTCCTCCAGTGCTGTACGTCGACAACAAGGCCGCCATTGCCTTGTGTGAGGAGCACAGACTGGAGCACAGAACGAAGCACATTGCTCTGCGTTACTTCCTGGCTCGAGAGTTGCAGCAGCGAGGCCAGCTTCGTCTTCGTCACGTGGCCACTCGGGCCAACACTGCTGATATATTCACCAAGGCACTTCCGTCTGGTGATCATCAGCGCTTTTGTACCCTGTTAGGCCTTGTGCCTACGCTTCCACACTTGCTGTAGTTTCTGCTTGTACTGTGATCTATATATATACATGCATGCTTGCTCTTGCTAGGTAGTCATCACTGTACTGTTATTGTTGCATATATATCTCTGCATGTGGACTGGCCTTGTGGCCTTTGCTTGTGCTCAGAATGTGTGGTGACGTTGAGATCCACCCTGAGCTTGCTTTGCTTCTCTTGACTGGTCGTTTGACCCCTTGTTCTCCCCCACTTTGCCTATGGGGGTGTGTCAAACATATATGCTGGATATTGTCTAGGCTGTAGTGGGGTAGCCCATATGGGGTACAGCCCAATTAGGGTTTACTGCTTGTACTCCTGCATGCTGTTAGTTCATTCATTCCTGCTGCTAGATTCTGACACCCGGGTAACGTACCAGTTCGGGGATTATATACTTCTTGACACACAAAACCTTTAGACTGTCCGTCGTACCAAAACTGCGACCGCGTTACTGTGGACTGTTCAGAATCAGCCACATGATCACCCCAGTTACCGCCCATTTACTGTTGCCAACCGACTGGTACATCAGCCTATCATTCTACGTCAGCCTGCTTCGCCCATACATCCCGATCACAAGCCACTGCCTCATCACACCGCCCACCATCCATGACTTGCCGAGCCAATTGTCGAGCCCGATAAATTTTTGAGCCATCGGATTCGCCATCCCACAGACATAAAAAGGATCGAGTTCCTCATTTGCTGGAAGGACCGCACTACAACTGAAGATAGTTGGGTGCCCCTAGCAAACATTGAAAACCACCTTGCCCTGCAATTGTACCTGAGGAGCCGGGGATTTCGCGATATGCACGCACTCGCGTAGCGGAGGGGGCTTCTTGAGGGGGGGGGGGGGGGGGGGGGGGGGTGGGGGGGGGGGGGGGGGTGTAGTGTAGGGATTTTTTCCGGCATCCCTTCCTGCGTCGTCCAACATCGCGTACAGCAGGAGCCGTTGTTCGCCCGTTACTGCTAACAGGGCTTCGCCAACTTCGCGCGCACTGTTTCACCAAACTATGCATTGCTGGCCCGGCCGTGTCGGCCTACGCTTCGGGACTAGCCCGAACCTCGATGCCAGCCTAGCACTAGCTAGCTCGCACGCACCGCGTTACCGTTTGCATGTTTCGCGTATAAGTATTCGCCCATACTTTCGCTCATACTTGGTACTACTCGTTTGACACCTAGTGCAATCCTCGCTATCTCGTTCCATTGCACCCGTAGTAATAGAAGATCCCACAAGCCCAACCTCACCAAGGTTCAGAATTTGAAGCGCATCTCCATTGTGAAATAAAAATACTAAAGCAACAATAATTGCCACAACAATACTTACAATTGCAATGTGTAATTTCCCTAGGGCATTTTAAACTAACTCAACTAAAGGTTGAGAACTAGGTCTAATCCATGATCTTGCGCCCCTGCTTCCCCCTATCACCAGGATCCCCTGGCATTGCTTCTAATGGAGATTGCTCAAACACATTCCCCTCTTCCTCATTTCTTGGTAGTATCAAGGGCTCACCTTGACGGAGTTCACTTCTAGCTTGAGTGAAGCTATTTGCTGTAGTGTAACCAACAGCAGATGCATTGACATCATTACGGCTGCCCACTTGGGCATGTTGCAGCCAATCTTGCACACTGTTTGAGTTGACAGCAATACCACCAACAAACTGTTGCTGCTGCTGTAGCTGCTGCTGCTGCTGCTGCTGCTGTTGCATTTGCAACTGCTGCATTTGCTGCTGCCATAGTATATGCTGCTGCAGCAGCTGCTGTTGCTGGTATTGCGATTGGTGGGCAAGCAGCAAAGACTGGGAGGTAGGGGCCCGTTCTGATACGGAGAGGAGATGGGTGCTTGCTGTGCGAGATACATCTGCAGGGAGTGTGTGTAGGCAGAGAGGAATGGGGCAGTGGAGGAGGGGAATGGGGGTGTCGAGAGAGAGGATGGGGGTGTGGAGGAAGGAAAGGGGGCACTGAGGAGGGAAATGGGAGTGTGGAGGAGGGGAACGAGCTCCCCAAAGGATAAGGAAAGAGGGATTGAGGAAGAGGATGTTGAGAAGGCCAAGAGAGTGAGGTAAGAGCAGAGAGTGAGTTGGGGTGGATGGGAGGTTGTAGGACGGGTTGAGGATGGATGGGAGGTTGGGGCAGAGACTGTGCTGGTACAAGGTTGAAGGGCGGGAGGAATGGCTGGGTTGGCACATGTGTTGGTGCTGCTGCTGCTGCTGCTGCTGTTGCTGCTCCTGGTGGTGCTGTGGGTGCTGCTGCTGCTGTTGTTGCTGCTGCAGCTGCTGCTGCTGCTGCTGCTGCTGGTAGTTCTCTGGTGGTGTGGGAGGCGGAAGCAACTGCAACACCTGATGCGCCCACAGCAGCCTCTGTGGCAGCAGCAGCAGCAACAGCAGCGGGGGCAGCAGCAACAGCACCAGCAGCTGCAGCATGAGTAGCACCATGACTAACAACACTACCAGAACCAGCACCACCGCCTATACCACCGCCAGTACCACCACCACTGCTAATACCACCACCACTGCCAATACCACCACCACTGCCAATACCACCACCACTGCCAATACCACCACCACCGCCATACCAGCACCACCGCCAGCGGCTGCGGCTGCTGCAGCCACCTCTCGCCTCACAACAGAGAGCACGTGTGACACAAACGAAGGGTCCTGTAGCAGCGCTTCTTGCACCAACAGTTGCTGTTGTGCTTCCTGCGGCGGTTGCTGCTGTTGATTTTGTCGCTGCTGTGTCTGCTGCTGTTGGTTCAGCTGCCCCTGTTGTTGCTGCTGTTGCTGCTTTTGTTCTAGCTGTTGTTCGTGCTGTTGCTTCTCTTCCTGTTGGCGTTGCTGCTGCTGCTGCTGCTGTCGCTGACATTGCGGTTGCATTTGTTCCTGCAGGTGCTGTTGCTGCTGTTGTTTCCTGCCGTTGCTTGGCGTTTCTTGTTTATGCCGTTGCTGCTGTACATCCTGATATTCCTGCTGTTGCCGCGTTTGTTGTTTATGCTGTTGCTGCTTTTTCTGGTTCCTGTTGCTGCTGTTGCTTGTGCTGCTGCCGTTCCTGGAGTGCAGAAGGAGGGGGTGCTGCAGGAGCAGGACGGAAGGAAAAGAAGACATCTGTGTGGCATCTGTAAGACCCGGCATCTGCAGGGGCTCTGCCTCTCTTTCCACTCCCTCATCCCCACTCCTCCGCCCCACTCCCTCATCCCCACTCCTCCGCCCCACTCCAACCCCCTCAATCCCCTGCCCCACCCCCCTCCTCTTATTCCGCGGCTCCACTCTCCCCACCTCGTTCCTTCGCCCCGCTCTTCCCCCCTCATTCCCCTGCCCTGCCTTATCTCCCTCCTCACCACTCCCACAACCCCCCCCACTCTCGCACCTCCCACTCCTCACTCCTCCCACTACTCTCGCGCTCCTCCCACTACTCTCACTCCTCCCACTACTCTCGCTCCTCCCACTACTCTCACTCCTCCCACTCCTCTCAATCCTTCCTTCACTCTCACTCCTACCGAGGCTGTTATCTCTATCTCTTGCCATGCCACCCTCACTCTCACTCCTCCCACCACTCATTCTACCTCCATCTCCTCCCTCTCCCCCCCCTCCTCCTCTCTCACCCTCCATCCCATCCTCTCCTCTCGCCCACCCACTCCCTCTCCCTCCGTCCCCTCCGTCCCCTCCTCCCCCTCGCTTTTCTTCCCTCCTCTCATGCCGTCTCCGCCTCCCCTCTCTTCATGCACCCTGCTGCAGCTACTTTAAATCTCCTGATCCTTCTCCCTCCAGTTCCCTGTTCATCCGCCTCAGAAGCCTGCAGGTGTGTTTTGAGTCGACTCAAAACACTTCCAGTTCCCAGTTCATGCACCCCAGAAGCCTGCAAATTGGTCCCGCGAGCATCTGAAGCACGCAGAGAGATCTTCCTCCCAGTATTGCCCGGACTGGAAACCAATGCTGGACTGGAAACCAATGCTGGACTGGCCTGTTTTGCCCTCTCACCGTCAGCAACTGTACCACCAAGACCATCAGCAGCACAAGTCGACTCAGTAGCACCAGCAGTGGAAGCACCAGCAGCCGCGGCACTAGCAGCTGCAGCAGCATCAGCAGTGGCATCAGCAGTGGCATCAGCAGTGGCATCAGCACCGCCAGCAGCAGCACCGCCAGCAGCAGCACCGCCAGCAGCAGCAACGACACCAGCCGCAGCAGCAGCAGCAGCAGCACCAATGTCACTACTGCGAGATGCGGGATGACTAGCAGCAGCAGACTCACTCGGAGCAGACGTGAGTGCAGAAGCAGAGACAGTCATTGTGGCAGAGCCAGGCACGGCAACGGCCCCATCAGCAGCAGCATCAGAAGCAACAGCATCAGCACAGCAGCACCGCCACAGTCAGCAGCAGCACCAGCAGCAGCAACAGCAGCAGCAGCAGCAGCACCGCCACCGTCAGCAGCAGCAGCAGCACAGCAGCAGCAGCAGCAGCAGCAGCAGAACCACCAGCAACAGCACCATCAGCAGCAGCACCGCCACCGTCACTGTGAGAAGCCGGATCACTAGCCGCGGCAGCAGACACACAGCAGACGGAGAGACAGTGATCGTGGCCGAGCCAGGCACGGCAACAGGCGGGAAGGGGATGTTGCGCGCGGGAGGGTGGCAGTGCCTGAGTAGACAATTCTCAGACCCCCCGAAACGGCTGCCCGCACCAGTGGGATGTCGATGGTTTTCTTTGCTGTGCAGCCAATGGTGTACTTGGCACAGCGGAAATATGCCCTGGAAAATAGAGGAGGGGGGAGGAGGGAAGAGGGAGGAGGGGGGACAAAAGATATGACAGCAGACGGAGAGACAGTGATCATGGCCGAGCCGGGAATGGCAACAGGAGGAAAGGAAATGTTGGGCGCGGGCGGGTGGCAGTGCTTTCCCGAGTAGACTATTCTCAGCCCCCCGGAAATGGCTGCTCGCACGAGGGGAATGTCCATGGTTTCTTTTGCCGTGCAGCCGATTGTGTACTTGGCACAGCGGAAATACGCCCTGAGGAGGAGTAGAGAGGAAAGGAGAGAATCTATTAGGTACCTTGAAAACTACCATACGAGGGGAATGTCGATGGTCTTTTTTGCTGTGCAGCCGATTGTGTGCTTGGCACAGCGGAAATACGCCCTGATGGAGAGAGGAGAGAGGGAGGAGAGGGGAGGGTGGAGAGGGGAGGGTGGAGGGGGGGGGTGGAGAGGGGGAGGAGGAGGACATGGGAGGGTTTTTTAGGCGCTTCAGAAATCTGCTCGAACAAGGGGAGTGTCGATGGTTCGTGTTTTGAGTCGACTCATAACACGAAAATCTGCCCGCACGAGGGGTATGCAGCAAGTCCCGCCCAGTTGCTGCACTCACCTGGCATATTCTCGCTCCATGAGGCACTTCTGTCCGTACTTGTGCCAGTGGTACCCGTCGTCCGGTGCACTCAGCCGCGGTGCTGACGCTGACACTGCTGGTGGGCTGCTGGCTCTGCCTGCAGCAGCAGGAGCAGCAGCAATGGCAGCAGCAGCAGCTGCTGCTGCTGCTGCTGCTGCTGATGCTGACGCAGCAGAAGCAGGTGCAGGCGTGGGCACAGCAGGAGTAGCGGCAGCGGCGGTCGCGGCGGTCGCGGCTGCGGCAACAACAGGATTTGCATTGGCGGCAGAATCCCCGCCGGCGCTGGCTCTGCTAATCAGGATAGTGCTGCTGCTGTTTGTAAAGGTGTTTGTGCCGGTGTTTGTGCCCGTGTTTGTGGCAGCGACGTTGGCGGTAGTGGCAGTGGCAGATGTAGGCGCTGCAGTATGCGGTGCAGAGCGGTTAGATGGCGTCTGCTGCCCCACATGAACCACTGAGGGCCTGAAATGGCACAAGGATGGGAGATGGGTGAAGGGAGGTGGTGGAGGGAGGGAGGTGCAGGAACAAGGGGAGTTGGGCGGGGGTGGAGGAAGGTGGGAAGGAAAGGAGGCGGGGAGGAGGAGGTGCAAGGGGAAGGGAATCAAGATACGAGCAGCAGGGGTCATTCCCTCCCTCCCTCCCCTCCCTTGCCTCCCTTTCTCTCTCTTCCCTCCACTCCTTCCTGCATTCTCTCTCTTCCCTTCCTCCACCGGTCCCGTCCGTCCGTCCCGTCCGTCTCTCCCTCCCTCCTTCCTCCCTCCTTCCTCCCCCCCTCCCTTCCCTCCCATCCCTTCTCTCTGTATCCTCCTATCCCCCTATCCCTCCTATCCCTCTTCTCTTCCCTCTGCTCCCTTCTCTCCTTCCCCTCCCTTCTCTCTCCCTCTTCCCTCCCCTCCCTTCTCTCTCTTCCCTCCTCCCCTCTCTCTCTCCCTCCCCTCCCTTCCCCTCTCTCCATCCCCCCCTCCCCCCCCTCCCTCCTCCCCTCTCTTCCCTCCCTCCCTCCCTCCCCTCCCTTCTCCTCCCTCCCTCCCTCCGTCCCCTCCCTTCCTCTCCCTCCCTCCCCTCCCTCCCTCCCCTCCCACCCTCCCTCCCCTCCCTCCCTCCCCTCTCTCCCCTCCCACCCTCCCTCCCCTACTTTCCCTTGAAACCCTACCTGGCACCAGCGCCATCGATCCCCATCCCTGCCGCCATGGAAGGACCCCCCACCCTGTTGTCCCTTATCCCTACCACCCCTCCCTCCCTCGTTCCCTTGAAACCCTACCTGGCACCAACTCCATCGATCCCCATCCCTGCTGTCATCGCCGCCATCTGCGCACCACCACTCCAGAAGCTGTTGACGACACCAGGGTTACCACCACCACCAGGGTTACCACCACCACCAGGAGCCCATGATTGAGCGCCCCATGCAGAGATGGTGCTTCCTTGGGTTCCTCGCCCCCCTACATTTTCTGCTCCTGCAGCTGCTGCCACTGCTCCGGCTGCAAATGGAGTGGGTCTAACGGTCGCTGCTGTTTCTGCCAATGCCGGCGCTGCTGCGATATTACTAGCGTCCTGCCTACTGTTCCCAGTGGTACTGCTACATCTATTATGTCCGGGAAACGGTTGTGCCATGTCGGCCGTGTTGCCGGCGCGGATACTGGGAACAGGGAGCGGAGAGGAGCCACGTGGCATCAGCGACGGTGGTAACCAGCCCTGATCTTGCCGTTGCTGATGGACGGCTGAGATGAAGGGCGGGGCCATAAGAGTGCTTGTAGTTTGCTGGTAACTCGAGTGGGTCATAACTGTATCGGAACGATAATTAAAGAAGTCCAGCAGAGGGTGGGGAAAAGAGGGAGGCGCGGAGAGGAAAGGCGATATAGAAGCGTAGTAAGCTGCAAACGCGGCGAGCTGATGCGGGGCCAAGGGGTTTGGTGCGTTGTAGTGTCCTAAAACCCCCCCTGGAACGCTGGCAGTACTAGACGCACTAGGGTGGGTGGAACTCCCTGCTCCACTCACATTATAGGGGTTGAAATAATTAAATCCTGGGTGGATCAGGGAAGGAACAGAGGGAGCCTGACTAATTCTATTTTGAATAGTAGAGTGTCCTTGGCCCGGCCCGGGTGTTTGATCTGACTGCCTGATGCTAGTAGTATCATGGGGACGATGATGCTCCCTCCCTCTGCCGTCTTGAAATTCACTGCTGCTGGCAGCGGTAGTTTGACCGCCCTGCGTTGACCACATGGCTTGTCAAGAGCCTGCTAAATAATGCTCTCAGACAAGATCATGCTAAATACTGCTCTCAGAAACGATCCTGCTAGATACTGCTCTCAGACAAGATGATCCTGCTTCAAATAATTTTAGTCTGTTTTTGAGGCGCCTCAAAAAATATCAAGAGCCTATTACTAGATACCGTATCTCATCAGTGACTGCTCTCAGACAAGATCCTGCTTCAAATAATTTTAGTCTGTTTTGATTAGTAGCTGTCTGGAAAACAGCAGGGTGAAGCAAGAACGACAACGAACAACTACCACTGACTGACAGAGGACTGGGGAGGCAGACAACTCAGTGCATGAACTGTTATACGAGCCGCTCGCTCCGTCACTCAGGTTGGCCGTCCAAAAAAAAAAAAAAAAAAAAAAAAAAAACGCTGGTTTAGTGTCTTTTCGTTGGACGCCGACCGCCCAATTTCATGGATAGAGTGTGCGGCGACGGAGGCGAGAATTCCATGTCTACCTCCATGGTTGCCGCCGTATTGTTAGCATCCACCGAGGAGCGTTCTGCAGCGGAAAGTCTTTACAGCTTCAAGTTGAAGTTGAAGTGGAAACCTGGAGGAAAACGGATCTGGTTGAAAAAATGGCTGCGAAGATGTCAAGCCTAGATCCAAAAACAGAATCCTCGAACAAACCAGCATCATGGCAGGGACCTTGCTGCTGGAAAACTGTTCAGGCACTGAAGACCAGCTAAAAGAGCTAACTCTGGCAGGGAAGGACCACTCAAATAAACAGTCACTGCATCTGAGCTAAGTAGAAAATTGTGATAGGTGAGTTGGTAGGGGGGGGAAGCATTCCAACTGGTTGCATTCCACATTGCAGCCATGCAAGCAAACCCTCGCCTGCAGCAATTTCGCGTAGGAATCTAGGTCTTTCTTCGTCACCCAATCACGTTGCACCATTTGATTCACACATCAAGGGTTTGGTTCTTCATGGACGTTGGGGGTTGGTGCATACACACCAAAAATGTCATTGATGAGCGTAACCATTTCAAAACCGATCCGTTTGGCTGGTGCTGTTTTGACCCTTGTTGCATCTGAGCTGAATGGACGGGAAATTTCGATGGTTGGGTTGGGTAGTGGTTCCCAAAAACTGGGACCCGCACAATCACATTCGCGAATGAAGCGAATCAAGATCCGCGAAGGAGAACAGCACATGAGGACAGAAACTTGTGGTAAATCATTTGCACCAACTCACCAGCAAGTCCACTACCAGAGGAGGGTTGCAACACAAAGCAGACCCTTGTGTGTGACCTCTCGCGAAACCAGGACTTCGGAATCCGCCCTGAAGTGCTTCTTTCACATACACAAAAGACAAGGTCCACCGCACTTTATTACAAACCGCGTATTTTAGTGCGCTACGAGCTGAAGCCGACTCGAAAGGCTGTGCGGTTGTACCTGATACAGACTGTTTCGTGTGTTTCAGAACGCTCAACCTCGTACTTCATGCATGATTGGCACCTCATACTCAAGCTGCTGCAAACCTCTGCTTGAAGTTCACCAAAACAATCAATCACACAAACAATTAACATCCAACTATCACATGGAACTTTAGTATATTTTAAACATACTTCAAGAGCACAAACAAACAAACAAACAACAATTCATCTAGCAGAGTCACATAAGAATGTTGACAAGCGTATAAACCATCCATTTGATCAACAAAATTATTTCAAACCTTGTATGTAAAAGTCCACATGTATGTGTATGTGCATGCATGCGTATGAGCTTTGATCACTCCACATAGAATTACCACATAACACTCCAATATGAAAGGAACTACGGTACGGCTGACATGCTGATACAACCAGATACTGTAAATAATTCCATACCATACTACTGTAACCCTAGTTCCCAACGACACTACTTTTTCAGGAGCTGGTCCTCCCCCGGCAGGTTCTTCCTCTCCTTGGCCTCCTTGATGGTCCACAGGTCCCACACCTTGGTCTTGGGCGGCTCCCTCACCTCCCCCACCGGCGCCACCAGGTTCGGGTTGTCAGCGCCCATCACCCCGTCCACCAGCCCATACTCCACCGCCTCCCATGGACTCATGAAGTTGTCCCTGTCCGTGTCGATCTCAATCTGTGTTGGAGTGAGAAAGGGAGAGACAGTCCATGGTACAGGAGAGGAGAGACAGAAGAGGTTACGACAGTAGTCCGGCACACGATGCCAGTGTGTGTGGTCAGGTTGGGGTTATCGCCGCCCATCACCCCGTCCACCAGCCCATACTCCACCGCCTCCCATGGACTCATGAAGTTGTCCCTGTCCGTGTCGATCTCAATCTGTGTTGGAGTGAGAAAGGGAGAGACAGTCCATGGTACAGGAGAGGAGAGACAGAAGAGGTTACGACAGTAGTCCGGCACACGATGCCAGTGTGTGTGGTCAGGTTGGGGTTATCGCCGCCCATCACCCCGTCCACCAGCCCATACTCCACCGCCTCCCATGGACTCATGAAACTGTCATGATCCGTGTCGATCTCAATCTGCAATCGGGGCGGATGGAAGGGAAAGGGTCAGGAAAGGTGGTATTAAGACCACGACAAGAGAGAATGTGAACGGGTTGGGGATATGGGCGCTCATCACCACCCGTCCACCAGCCCATACTCCACTGCTTCTATGGGCTCATGAAATTGTCTCGGTCTGTGTCAATCTCAATCTGTGGGTGGGGGATTAAGGGAGAGGCAATGTGTTTGGTCAGGACAGATAAGGTTAAAATAATGGGTAGGAACAAGATGGCAATGCGATTGGTCAGGTTCGGGTTGTCGGCGCCCATCACCAGCCCATACTCCACCGCCTCCCATGGACTCGTGAAATTGTCCCGATCCGTGTCAATCCCAATCTATGGTTCGTGTAATGAAGGGGGAAAAGGTGGGAGACGGGCAACGAAAAGAGCAAGTGGGATGAGCGAGGCAGAGGAAAGGTGGAGAGGAGATGGAGGCTACCAGGGTGGAGAGGAGATGGAGGCTACCAGGGTGGAGAGGAGATGGAGGCTACCAGGGTGGAGAGGAGATGGAGGCTACCAGGGTGGAGAGGAGATGGAGGCTACCAGGGTGGAGAGGAGATGGAGGCTACCAGGGTGGAGAGGAGATGGAGGCTACCAGGGTGGAGAGGAGATGGAGGCTACCAGGGTGGAGAGGAGATGGAGGCTACCAGGGTGGAGAGGAGATGGAGGCTACCAGGGTGGAGAGGAGATGGAGGCTACCAGGGTGGAGAGGAGATGGAGGCTACCAGGGTGGAGAGGAGATGGAGGCTACCAGGGTGGAGAGGAGATGGAGGCTACCAGGGTGGAGAGGAGATGGAGGCTACCAGGGTGGAGAGGAGATGGAGGCTACCAGGGTGGAGAGGAGATGGAGGCTACCAGGGTGGAGAGGAGATGGAGGCTACCAGGGTGGAGAGGAGATGGAGGCTACCAGGGTGGAGAGGAGATGGAGGCTACCAGGGTGGAGAGGAGATGGAGGCTACCAGGGTGGAGAGGAGATGGAGGCTACCAGGGTGGAGAGGAGATGGAGGCTACCAGGGTGGAGAGGAGATGGAGGCTACCAGGGTGGAGAGGAGATGGAGGCTACCAGGGTGGAGAGGAGATGGAGGCTACCAGGGTGGAGAGGAGATGGAGGCTACCAGGGTGGAGAGGAGATGGAGGCTACCAGGGTGGAGAGGAGATGGAGGCTACCAGGGTGGAGAGGAGATGGAGGCTACCAGGGTGGAGAGGAGATGGAGGCTACCAGGGTGGAGAGGAGATGGAGGCTACCAGGGTGGAGAGGAGATGGAGGCTACCAGGGTGGAGAGGAGATGGAGGCTACCAGGGTGGAGAGGAGATGGAGGCTACCAGGGTGGAGAGGAGATGGAGGCTACCAGGGTGGAGAGGAGATGAACAGGCTGTAGAGGCGAGACCTACGAAGTGGAAAAAGGTTCACGAAACTCATAGTTAGAAAGGATGGGGAGCAGGTTGGGAAAGGAGGCAACGGGAGCAGAGCAGGCAAGGTGAGAGGCAGTGGGGGATGCTGAGAAGCAGGTAGTGGCGTGAGGCAGGGGAAAGCAGGTGGAGAGTGTAGGTGGGTGTGGGCATGGGGAGAGGTAGGAATGGTGCAGGCAGTGGGAGGCGGCCAGGGGGAGGGAGGCAGCAGGGAGGGAGGCAGGAGGGAGGCAGGCAGGGGGGAGGGAGGCAGACAGGGGGGAGGGAGGCAGACAGGGGGGAGGGAGGCAGACAGGGGGAGGGAGGCAGGCAGGGGGGAGGGGCAGGGGGGCGGGAGGCAAGGCAAGGGGGGAAGGCAGGGCAGGGCAGAGGGCATGGCACCTGTTCTTCTGACTTGCGGGTGACTCGCGAGAGGATCTTGTTGAGCTTCACCTTGTGGTACATCATCTCGCGCACCTGCAGGCCCACGTCTATGGCCTGCACAGTGAGGGGAAGGGGTGGGGAGCGGTGGGAGGGGTGGAGAGAGGTTGCCAGGAAGTGGGGGAAAGACTTGTAGGGACCTTTTCACCTTGTGGTACATCATCTCGCGCACCTGCAGGCCCACGTCTATGGCCTGCACAGTGAGGGGAAGGAGAGTCAGGGGTTGGGAGGGATGGGGAGAGGCGGAGAGGGGTTACCAGGAAGAGCGAAGAAGACTCAGAGGCACCTTCCACCTTGTGGTACATCATCTCGCGCACCTGCAACCCCACGTCTATGGCCTGCAGGGGGGAAGGGGTGGGGAGCGGTGGGAGGGTGGAGAGAGGTGGAGAGAGGTTGCCAGGAAGAGGGGGGAGACTTGTAGGGACCTTTTCACCTTGTCGTATATCATCTCCTGCACCTGCAGCCCCACGTCTATGGCCTGCATAGTGAGGGTAAGGAGAGTCAGGGGGTTGGGAGGGATGGGGAGAGGCGGAGAGGGGTTACCAGGAAGAGCGAAGAAGACTCAGAGGCACCTTCCACCTTGTGGTAAATCATCTCGCGCACCTGCAGGCCCACGTCTATGGCCTGCAGGGGGGAAGGGGTGGGGAGGGGTGGGGAGGGGTGGGGAGGGGTTGCCAGGAAGAAAGGGGGAGACTTAGAGGGACATTGCACCGTGTGGTTCATACATGATCTCGCACACTTGCAGGCCCAGCCCACGTCCATGGCGTGTAGGGGGAGGGTAAGGGGGGACGTCCGCGCGGCACAGCTTCATGGCGTCACCCACCCATGCCATGCCACGCCCTGCCGTGCCCTGCGCAGCCCTTCCCTGCCTGTGCCCCAGGCACCCAGTTTCCGGTTCTCTCAGTCACCCCTTCCCCGCTCCCCTCCCCCCCTGCTCTTCCTTCCCTCCTCCCCCCTCACCCCCACCCCCTCCCTTCCCCCTCTCTCTTCCCCAACCCCCATCCCCTTCCCCGCACTCACCGACCCCTGCGCGCCTCCAGCGGCTGGTGAATCATACGCGGGAGTTGGGCATGCAGAAGCGCTTGCCCTTGGCGCCCGTGGCGTGCAGAAACGCGCCCATGGCGCACCGCCTCTGCACTCACCATTCCCCGCGCCCATCTCAAGCCCCTGCCCCTCCCCACGCACTCACCGACCCATGCGCGCCTCCCAGCGGCTGGTGAATCATGACCCTTGAGTTGGGCATGCAGAAGCGTTTCCCCTTGGCGCCAGTCGCGAGCAGGAACGCGCCCATGGACGCGGCGAGGCCGAAGCAGATGGTGGAGACGTCCGCGCGGCACAGCTTCATGGCGTCGTAGATCCCCATGCCCGCCGTCACCCATCCATCCCATGCCATGCCATGCCCCCATGCCACGCCACGCCTCCGGTTCTCTGACTCACCCCTTCCCCACTCCCCTTCCCCCCCACCCCGCTTCCCCCCACCCCCCCGGCACTCACCGACCCCTGCGCGCCTCCCAGAGGCTGGTGAATCATAACCCTTGAGTTGGGCATGCAAAATCGTTTCCCCTTGGCGCCCGTGGCGAGCAGGAACGCGCCCATGGAGGCGGCGAGCCCGAAGCAGATGGTGGAGACGTCCGCGCGGCACAGCTTCATGGCGTCGTAGATCCCCATGCCCGCCGTCACCGAGCCGCCCGGCGAGTTGATGAGCAGCTTGATGTCGCGCGTGGGGTCCTGCGAGTCCAGCAGCAGCAGCTGGCTGATGATAAGGTCGGCGCTGAAATCGTCCACCTGCGGGAGACAGTAAGTGGGGAGAGGGGTGGGGAGGAGAAGCGGGAGAGAGCAGACGTCAGGAGTCGGAATGCCGAAATCCGCGCTGAAGTCGCCCAACTGAGGCGAGGCAGTAAGAGGGGGAAGGGAGGGGGGGCGGAGAGGGGGGAGATGGGCGAGTTGATGAGCAGCTTGATGTCGCGCGTGGGGTCCTGCGAGTCGAGTTACAGCAGCTGGCTGATGATCAGGTCGACGAGTTGACTTTTGAGTCGACTCAAAAGTCAACTAGCTGGCTGATGATCAGGTCGGCGCTAAAGTCGTCCACCTGCGGAGGGGAAGGGCATCGTACTCAGATTCGATATTATTTCCACCATTCCGCTGAATACCTGAATACGACAACGAATAGCGGCCCAATTTTGGAGAACAGTCTTCGAGGACCTACTGCGTGCCGGCTCAGAACGATGGACGTGGGGTGATCCTGGGTCGACCAGGGATTTTCTGAGAATTCTAAAAAAATCCGTGCCGGCTCAGAACGATGGACGTGGGGTGATTCTGGGTCGACCCTAAACTCGAACTTGGGTGAACTTGCCTGCGTGCCGAACAAGATTATCCGCTGTCTCAGGAAGATCGACGCGGGGTGACTTCTGAGGCGACTCTAAGCCCAGACTCGATATAGGACTTGCCTGCGTGCCGAGGAGCATTATCCGTTGGCTCAGGAGGACCGATGCGGAGTGACTATTGAGTCTGATTTAAACTAAACTAAAGTGAACTTGCCTGCGTGCCGAGGAAGATGATCCGTTGACTGAGGAGGATCGACGCGGGGTCCATGTCCTGGAGCCGCGGCATCGTCTGCTCCGCGCTCATTCGCGTCGCGGGGAACTGGTTAGCACCCGCCACGTCGAATCCCGCGCCGCCTAGACTGAGAACCGACGGATCAAGCCCCAACACGTCATTTCTGCTGACGCCATTCGAGATAATAGCGCGGCACGTGAAGGACGATTTAGGGCCTGCCGTACATAGGCTTCTACGGCTGTTCGGAGAGCGGTTCGAGAATGTCCATCGTGGAGCGGACGCGGTTTTGTTTGTCGCGATTTTCCCGGTCTGGGCCGCACTGCAGAGCCCCGTAATTTGCCGTGCTAGCGGCAAGGACCCGACTGCGAGCTCCATGGACTGAGTTACAGCTAGGCAGTGCAGCAAAGCGCTGCTAAAATAATCCAGGTGCCTTTGGGTGACCTGGGATTCTAGGGCTGACCTGGCATTATCTGCTTAGTGGCTGACGAGTGAAAGAGACAGAACTCGTCGTGGCACAGGGCAGCGGGGGGAAGTGATGTGAGCGGAGGGGACGGGCGGAGAGAAGAGGGCGGGGCGGGAAGTTGGGGGGGAGGGTGAAGGGGAATCGGGGGAGGGTCAATGCGGATATTGGGAGAAGGGCAGGGTGGGGGGAAGGCTTGATCGGGAGGGGGGATTGGAGGAAGCGAAATAAGGGGAAGTGTAGGAAATCACTAACATCTTTAACAATGATACTATCTTAAAGATAACATGATGCTTGCACATTATGAATACATCTACACACAAAATTCATTTTTTTTTCGCTCAAAAAAATATTTATGCGAATTATGCTTCATATTAGCTGGGTCACATGTGATTGGAGTTATTATCTGAGGACATTGTGTGATTTAGGTTACATGCCATTACTACCATAATTGTGTTACGTTGGTTGATATGGGATGATCTTGTATTGAGGTTTCCGTATAAGGCCAATAATTTCGTGCCGCAACTTCAGGCGATTCGCCCAGAAGAGGGAGGGAGTAGGAAGTTCTGCAGAAAATGGTTTCGATGCCCCTATTCTGCCGAACGTGAAGTGCCCCAGGGCGCAAAAGAGGTGCGGAATGAGCGTGGGAGCCACGGGCAAGACGAACAAAGTGGTTTGGCTTGGTCGCTGTGGTGGAACACCCAAGGCCGAACCTAGGGACTGCCGTGCCGTGTGAGACTCGTTCCACCCGCTTCTCTCCAGTTCTGGCAGCAAGCTTCAGTTTTGGCGTAAGCAGCTTCCAGTCACTAGCTGTTCCTACCTCATTTCCTCACGCCATTGTTGCTTGAGAATCTCAGGGGTTGGTCTTCCCTGTTTCAGTGCGTTTTCGCGGCAATCCTTCTAATTTTATTTTGATTGCAACCGGAGCTGATATTGTCTCTTCCACAAGTTTCATCACCTACCGACAAGTACCTTATATTGACGGCACGTGAGCCAGTCATACAGTCAGACAAGTAAGCCAGTACGCAACCACGCCGTTATGGCAGGCTACGATGCTGCAACGAGCGATCGGCCGTCTCAGACGTCCGTCAATCCTGCACCGAAATCCGTCAGAATGTGGGACGTTTTCCGTCCACACATCCTGGACTGGCTCGTTTTCATCCTCATTACCGCAGGATCCGTTGCTCTCGACTCCGTGCATCCCTTCCAGCAATTCGTTAACGCCGACTACATGCAAAAGTACATGTACCCCTTAAAGCCCGACTCGGTACCATTTTGGGCCGTTCCGGTGAGTTTCGGTACCTCAGGGTCTCGAATTTACATCTCTATAGGCATAGGTAGACGGCGAGAACGTGCGCGTTCTTTCCTGAAAAAGCAGTGCCTTGAACTTCCATAATGCTCAAGTGCTGGTCTAGTCGGCTAGACCGCATGTCTAGAGCATCTACAGTAGCATCAAGTCTACACTATCATCAATCCTTATAATGCTTTTCGTATCCCTCTCTACCGTCGTCAGGTGTACGCGATTGGGTTTCCCTTGCTGGCGATGACCGTGTCATTCGTCCTTCGTATTCCTCTCCGTCGTTTTCAGGTGTACGCGATTGGGTTTCCCTTGCTGGCGATGACCGTGTCATTCGTCCTTCGTATTCCTCTCCGTCATTTTCAGGTGTACGCGTTTGGGTTTCCCTTGCTAGCGATGACCGTGTCATTCGTCCTGCGCCGCGACTTCATCGACTTCCACAGCTCGCTGCTAGGTCAGTTGTGATCAGCCAGGTCACAGGTCAGTTGTGATCAGCCAGGTCACAGGTCAGTTGTGATCAGCCAGGTCACAGGTCAGATGTGATCAGCCAGGTCACAGGTCAGATGTGATCAGCCAGGTCACAGGTCAGATGTGATCAGCCAGGTCACAGGTCAGATGTGATCAGCCAGGTCACAGGTCAGATGTGATCAGCCAGGTCACAGGTCAGATGTGATCAGCCAGGTCACAGGTCAGATGTGATCAGCCAGGTCACAGGTCAGATGTGATCAGCCAGGTCACAGGTCAGATGTGATCAGCCAGGTCAGATGTGATCAGCCAGGTCAGATGTGATCAGCCAGGTCAGATGTGATCAGCCAGGTCAGATGTGATCAGCCAGGTCAGATGTGATCAGCCAGGTCAGATGTGATCAGCCAGGTCAGATGTGATCAGCCAGGTCAGATGTGATCAGCCAGGTCAGATGTGATCAGCCAGGTCAGATGTGATCAGCCAGGTCAGATGTGATCAGCCAGGTCAGATGTGATCAGCCAGGTCAGATGTGATCAGCCAGGTCAGATGTGATCAGCCAGGTCAGATGTGATCAGCCAGGTCAGATGTGATCAGCCAGGTCAGTTGGGCTTTTTTCGCTCCTCTGTTAGTTGTGATTTTTTATTCGCTCCTCGATCACTTCACTTGTGATCGTTTCGCTCCTCGGAGTTGTGATCTGTCAATACTGATATATAATCTCCAAGCACCCCATGTCGTGGCTCATTCTCTCCCTCCCAACCCGCTCACGGGACACAAGGGCTTGTGCCTTTCATACTTACCCGCACATTTCGTCAGCAGCTCCTTCCCTTACCCTCAACTCGCATCCCTTCTCCCAGGCCTCGCCTTCTCCCAGGCCTCGCCTTCCTCACGCCGTTCTGCTTCTACACCCCCTCTTCCTTCTTGCTTTTCCAGCCTTCAATTCCCATTCCCCTTATCCCTTGCCCCGTCACCTTGCACCAGTTCCTTTTCCTCCCAGAACCCCATTCCCTTTATGCTGAAGGGTGTTTTTGAGAATTCTCAAAAACACCCTTCAGCATCTCGCACCAGTTCCTTTTCCTCCCTGAACCCCATTCCCTTTCCCCCCCCTCTGCCTCCGCCTCAGGTCTCCTCTTCACCTTCCTCCTCACCAACGCGCTCCACGCGACAGCATCTGATTCGCCCCCATCTCTTCCTGCTCACCCTACACTCTCAAAGTCCCCGTCAGCCGCCTCTAAGCGCTTGATCCAAGTCCGTTAACCCCCCTCCCCCACTCCCTTCCCCTCAACCCATTCCCTCGCCCCCATTCCCTCCTCCTGGTGACTTTTGAGTCGACTCACAAGTCCGTTAACCCCCCTTCCCCACTCCCATCCCCTCAACCCATTCCCTCGCCCCCATTCCCTCCTCCTTCAGGTTACGTCTTCAACTGTGCGACCACCTTCCTGCTCACCAACGCGCTCAAGGTGTCCATTGGCCGGCCCCGGCCACACTTCTTCATCGTCTGCTTCCCCTCGGGCGTTCCTGTGAGTCTGGCTCTTTAGCAAGTGCACAAGTCAAGATTGCTTCTGACATCTCAGTCAACTCACAAGACAACCCGCCCTTCTTCATCGTCTGTAGCACTTACAAGGCAACTCTATTATCTCCACTGCGCTCCACATGCCACTGCACTGCCTGCCAGGTGTACGGCAGCGACGGCAACGCACAGTGCAACGGGTCGTCCTCCAGTGTCATGGAGTCGAGAGTCAGCTTCCCCAGCGGCCACACCTCCAGTGAGACCATCCCCTTGCCCCCCTCTCCTCTCCTCCTCCCTTCCCTTCCTTTCCTCTCTCCCCCTCCCCTCCTCTCCTCTCTCCCCTCCCTTCCCTCCTCTCTCCACTCCCCTCCCCTCCTCTCTCCACTCCCCTCCCCTCTCTCTCTCCTCCATTCCCTCCTCTCTCTCCTCCCTTCCCCTCCTCTCTCCCCTCACCTCCCCTCCTCTCTCCCCTCCCCTCCCCTCCCCTCCTCCCTCCGCTCCGCTCCCCTCCTTTCTCCGCTCCGCTCCCCTCCTCTCTCCCCTCCCCTCCTCTCCCCCCTCTCTCCCTCTCGGCTCGCTCATTCTCCGCTCTCCCTCCTCCCCTCCTCTTCCCACAACTATCCTCTCTACATTCCCATCTCGTGCAACCCCCTTGCCGCCCCTCTCCTATCCCATACCGGTTCATGCTTACGCACATTGAGGCCCACAGCCTCACACGCTCACACGCTCAGAGACACACAGGCATGCAGGCTCACGGACTCACAGACTCACAAGGCTGTTGCCATCCTTGCAATATACCAGCCGGTCCTTCGGTTCGGGGAACAGGTTACAGGACGGCTCTGCTCCGTCCCTCCTTCAAACATCGAACCTCTGGCCTGCTTCTCCCTTCCCCTGCCTGCCCCCTGTCCCTTTCCCTTCCCCTTGCTCTGCTGCAGTGTCCCTAGCAAGTTCGACCTACGCTGTGCTCTTCCTGGCAGCCAAGATCCAGGCGTTCAGTGCAGCTGTGGTGAATAGTGCCTGATTTCGTGTCCCTCTCGTAAACATCTTCCTCTTACCCTGCCCCTTTCCCCACTCCCCCTTTCCCGTTTCCCCTGCCCCAGATTCTTTCTCAGGTTTGACCTATGCCGCTCTCTTCCTGGCAGCCAAGCTGCAGGCGTTCAGCGCAGGGGGGAGGGGGCAGCTGTGGAGGTTGGTGGCTGATGTCATGTCCCACTCCCCCCTTCCCATCCCCCTCCTTGCCCAGTGTCTTTCTCAGGTTTGACCTATGCCGCTCTCTTCCTGGCAGCCAAGCTGCAGGCGTAAAGCGCAGGGGGGAGGGGGCAGCTGTGGAGGTTGGTGGCTGATGTCATGTCCCACTCCCCCCTTCCCATCCCCCTCCTTGCCCAGTGTCTTTCTCGGGTTTGACCTATGCCGCTCTCTTCCTGGCAGCCAAGCTGCAGGCATTCAGCGCAGGGGGGAGGGGGCAGCTGTGGCGGTTGGTGCCGTCCGCTTGCTGCCTGGCGGGCGCTGCTTCTGTGGGCATCACTCGAATCGACGACTACTGGCACTTCCCCTTCGACGTGTTCATTGGGGGTTTGATAGGTAGGAGCATCCGGGCATGAGGGGGTTGGGGATTTCACGAGGACAGTGGAGGGCTTATGGATCTAACACATCCCCATACTTTGAGACACTTTTTGCCGTCCAGGCAGGTGCTGACACTGTTTGCACCTCCGTGGCCATTTTCTACTGCTCCCTGCCTTGCCTTCCTGCTTCCTTGCTTCCTGCCCACTTGTGTTGCATTCAAGCTTTCCAAACGTCTGATTCTGACCCTTGCCTGTGCAGGCATGGTGGTTGCAACCATCTGCTACTTCCTGCACTACCCCACACTGTCCAACCAGAACTGTACGTCTTGTACTTTCATGATTGACATGGCTTCCGCTATTGGTGTGTGGCTTCAAAGTTGGATCGCACAACTTGCTGTCGTGTTCCATTTCCCTCAGTAGAACCCTTTGATGAAGGGAACAATAAACATAAGTGACACTGTTTCCTCTCGCTCTACACTTGGTTGCGTCTTCAGGTGATATTCCGCTTCTGTCACTCGGCCCAGATGCGCAATCGTGCCAAATCTCTTGTTGTGGTGGAAGAAAAGCTCTCGCCACGGAACTAGAGCTTACTGAACCTAGTGGAGAGCCCACTGAACCCAGTGGCGTGTAATAGAGAAAAGAAGCTGAAAAGTCTGGACGTATGCGACATTCTATCGAGTTCAGGTGTTAATTGCACAATATTCGTTCCTTGTAAACCTTTATTTTCATGTTACGGTAGTGTTCTGCATGAAAATTCTGAGCTGCTTGTGTAGGAATGTGACGCATGCAGCACGGACTGGCAAGCTTCTTATGTAAGCTGAGCAAAGCCAGAATCACACGGCGTTGTATCGAGCATGCCTCTACGATGTCGCGAGTTCGCAAGAACCAGAACCCAGCGAATCAACAACGTGGGTAACTGAAGGCGACAAAGTTCGTGGTCAGTCGCAGAGCTCTCGCAAGCATTGGTAGCTTTGTCGTAACCCCGAGTTTTTTTTTTGCAGGCCCAACTTTGTTTCACTGTTTGTAGCTGCTCGTTCAAGTTTGGCCACTTTCCATGGCTCCTTTCACATAAGAGAATTCATGGCTCTTCATCCATTCCATATTCCACCTTTGTCCTGACGCCTCCGTGAAGGATGGCCATTATGAGAGTGGCCTGGGCAACAACGGCGTGCATTGAGTTTTGAGAGCCGTGTAGGGTCCTCCCTCGCCTCATATTGCGTTCGCATGTAGTCAGCGTCGCATCTGTCTCCGTCCCGCTTCCGAATACTCGCCTGACTGCGGTTGGACGAACTCCATCATAAGACAACGGATACAATTTTGAAGTCACTGGTCGCGGTGTACACGGACGCGCGCGGTCAGACCAGACGCAAGATTGACACAATATGCCTGACGTGACGACCAACGGTCAGACGACAAGGCGGCGCGGGTCCCTTACAACCATTTTTCTTAAATATGTTGTCGACTGGGCTGCTCTGCTGCTTATAGCTGCTGGAGCGATCGCTCTCCATTTCATCGAGCCGTTTCAGCGATTCGTCGATTCCGAGGACATGGAAGGGCTGATGTACCCGTTACTGGACAACACCGTCCCGTCATGGGCTGTCGCGGTAAGACAACGTACATGAAGTTGTTTCTGTTTCTGTTCCCTACAGCCGTCGGTGGTGTGCGAGTACCCAGTCTTGAGTCGCAAGGCTCGTGCTCCAAGCAGAAAGCAGCAGAGTGCTGAGGCGCCTGAAAACTTGTATGCAGCAGGTCAATTCAAGAAAGGCCCCGTGTTACAATGACTTTTGAGGCGCCTCAAAAGGCCCCGAGTTACAACGTCACACGGTTCATTCTCGAATTCGAAGGGAGCTATGTGTGCTGTGCAGCAGCACGTTACTCCCATCGTGTGTCCGCTTGGATTCGTTGTCTGCTATAAACTCACACAACCTTTTTTCTTCTTCTTCTTCTTCTTCTTCTTCTTCTTCTTCTTCTTCTTCTTCTTCTTCTTCTTCTTCCTTCTTCTCTTCTCCTCCTCTCCTCCCTCCTCCTCCTCCTCCTCCTCCTCTCCCTCCTCCTCCTCCTCCTCCTCCTCCTCCTCCTCCTCCTCCTCCTCCTCCTCCTCCTCCTCCTCCTCCTCCTCCTCCTCTTCTTCTTCTTCTTCTTCTTCTTTTGGGCTTTAAGGAGATCCCAGGGGGAAACCAGGCCCCCCTTTACAAGGAGGGCAGGCGCTTCGAGTATGAGCAGAACGTTATACTCGGCTGTGCAGTTCTCTGCAAACACACCTTTCTGTAACCCTTTATCCACCAGATATGTCGACTTTTGAGTCTACTCAAAAGTTGCCTGAATCTGGTGTCTGCTATGGACTCACACAACTCCCTGTAACCCTATACCCACCAGGCGGAAGGCGATTGGAGTAGCTGTGTGCTGCGTTCATGCACACCTCCCTGTAACCCTGTAACCCTGTAACCCTGTAACTCTGTATTCACCAGGTGATTGCTCTGGGTCCTGCTACCATCGCTTTCCTCGTTCGCTACTCCATCCGCAGGGACCTTGTTGACATTCACCACTCCATGCTAGGTGAGTGTGCGCTGCACACACCTCCCTGTAACCCTATATCACACAGGTGATTGCTTGCTCTGGGTCCTGACACCATCGCCTTGCTCCTCCACTGCTCCATCCGCAGGGACCTTGTTGACATTCATAACTCCATGCTAGGTGAGCATTGTTGACATCCATCAGAGCATTGTTGACATCCATCAGAGCATTGTTGACATCCATCAGAGCATTGTTGACATCCATCAGAGCATTGTTGACATCCATCAGAGCATTGTTGACATCCATCAGAGCATTGTTGACATCCATCAGAGCATTGTTGACATCCATCAGAGCATTGTTGACATCCATCAGAGCATTGTTGACATCCATCAGAGCATTGTTGACATCCATCAGAGCATTGTTGACATCCATCAGAGCATTGTTGACATCCATCAGAGCATTGTTGACATCCATCAGAGCATTGTTGACATCCATCAGAGCATTGTTGACATCCATCAGAGCATTGTTGACATCCATCAGAGCATTGTTGACATCCATCAGAGCATTGTTGACATCCATCAGAGCATTGTTGACATCCATCAGAGCATTGTTGACATCCATCAGAGCATTGTTGACATCCATCAGAGCATTGTTGACATCCATCAGAGCATTGTTGACATCCATCAGAGCATTGTTGACATCCATCAGAGCATTGTTGACATCCATCAGAGCATTGTTGACATCCATCAGAGCATTGTTGACATCCATCAGAGCATTGTTGACATCCATGGTTGCATATTGCCCACCCTCCCTCGACTCCTCCCCACCTCGTCTCCTTCCCCACCCATTCCACCCCTCAAGTGCTTCCCCCCTCTCAAATCCTTTCCTCGCAATCTTTCCTCCCCCTTTGGCCTCCAGGCCTGCTCTTTGCCTTCTTCTCCACCATTCTCATCACCGATGCTCTCAAGGTGTCGGTTGGCCGACCCCGACCCGATTTCTTCATCAGATGCTTCCCCTCGGGAGTCCCTGTGAGTCAAGCGGTTCCCTTCCTCCCATTCCTCTCCTTCCTGTCCGTCTCCCCTCACTTCTCAAAAGCCTCCCCCGCCTCCTCTTGTTCATCCGATTCTTCTCCTTGTGAGTCTGGCATATTCCTTGTCTTGGTCCAGAGTAACTCTTACAAAGAAATAGAGAACTCTAGCTGCTGGCATCACAAATCGGTTGTGTCAAGTAATCTGTAATAGGGAAACCTGTGCTGTTGAACAGTGTAGGAACAGAACGTTTTTTTTTTTTCTTTGGTCAACTCAAAAATAAAGACTTTTGAGTCGACTCAGGATTAGGGAACACTTGCCACCAGCAACACAACTGGTTCTGTGCCAACTAGGGAACCCTGTGCTGTCAAACGCTGGAGGATCATGCGAATCTCGCCCTCCCCCTTCCCCCTTTCCCTTCAGGTGGACATCAGCAATGGCAATGCGCGCTGTATTACACAATCCATCCATTGTGAGCGAAGGACCATGCAATGGGATATGTTTCTTACTCTTTCCTCCGCACCCCTCCCTCCTTGCTTCAGGTTTACAGCAGCAGTGGCAATGTGTTGTGTAACGGCAATCCATCCGTTGTGAGCGAAGGAAGAAAGAGCTTCCCGAGCGGACATGCATCAGGTGTGTTTGTGTGTGTGTGTGTGTGTGTGTGTGTGCGCACGCGCGTGCGTGCGTGCATGCGTGCGTGTGTGTGTGTGTGTGTGTGTGTGTGTGTGTGTGTGTGTTTCTTGTCTCCTTATCTGTTTGCTTTTTCATTCCTTTCCATTGTGACCCACAAGTCCTGACCCAAATTTTCCTTTTTAATACCTCCTTCCTGTGCTGTTTTTTGAAAATTTGAATCAAAATCACACAAATTCCTCCTTGTCTTGTCCCCCCCCCCCCCTCACCCCTCTCCCCCCCCCCCCCCCCTTGCACATGCAGTGTCCTTTTCAGGCCTGGCGTATCTCTCCTTCTTCCTAGCAGCCAAGCTCCACTCCCTCTCCTCCTCTGCCGCTCACCTCTGGCGACTGCTGCCCCCTGCGCTGCCGCTGGTGGGAGGAGTGGCCGTCGGAATCACTCGCATTGATGACTACTGGCACTTCCCATTTGACGTGTTTGTGGGCAGCCTCATTGGTGCGTGGCTGGCTGGACATGCGTTTCCTTCTCTTTCTTTTTGTGACTTCTCAAAGCTGATCTGCTGCCCCCTGCGCTGCTGCTGGTAGGTGTGGTGGTCGTCGGTCGGAATCACACGAATCGATGACAACTGGCATTCCCCCTTTCACCCTGTAGCATTTCCTGCCTTGCGTGTCCTCCCCATTTCTCAGCGCAGTCTCTTTCTTCCTCTCCTTACCTGTCTCCTTCCTTGGCACTTTTCGCCATGCAGGCATCTCGTTTGCTGCTATCTGCTACTTCATACATTACCCATCTCTGCGCCATGACTACTGTACGTTACATTGTCACCACACCTCGTGAGATACATAGGTTCATTTTTAGACGTCTCAAAACCAATCTTCTTTGCTGCTGTGTGCTAATTCATCCACTACCCCTCTCTGCACCATGGCTACTGTATGTCACGTTGTTGTCACCCCATGCTCCCGTCAATGCTTTTTTACGTCCTTCCAATTCTCCTCCCTCCTGCTTCTCTGTAAATTTTCTCTCTCCTCACTCGACAAGCCCTGTGGTGGCCATTTGGCTACAGTCTGCCTGAAGAGTGTCTTTTCAGTTTCATGCACGAGTGTTTCCCCCATGTCTGCTGCCGCTGTTGACGTTTCGGGGCGTAACTTGATGCCATTTTTCCTGATTTGGTTTGTTATCAACAGGTCATCTCCCTCGCGATCTGGTTAAATCCGATGTTTCTAGGAGAGCTGTTTTGGATGACAATGTTGACTCGTCGCTTGATGTACCCACCAACGGTGATGGGTCGTCCCAGGTCTAATGCAATTGCATCATGAGATGAAGTTACATGCTTGTCGGTGTACAGTTGCCTGTGAATGTGAAATTCTGTCTCTGGCAGCTAGGCGATGAGTACACAGAATCGGTCGCATGCGCAGGAAGTTCAAGTGTGAGCTGGTCCCACTTGGCGCCAAGGTGCTTGTTTGTTATCACAAGGCAACTCTGCTTCGACTTCAGAACTGTGTTTTGCCCATACTCACTGCTCTTTGGCGGCGGGTTGAGGCTCCTCTGCTAAGTCGAGCTTTGTTAAATCTAGGCTCTGTGTGTCAATGGGCTCATTGGAGATTATTTGTCTCTGCACAAACGCTAAGCATGCTCACCAAGCCCTTATGCTGTGCAAGATAAAAGTTTTCCATGCCAACCTGACCTGTGATCATAGATAAGGCAGCAAGGGACCCATGTCCCCCCTTCCCCCCCCCCCCATCCACCCCCACCTTCGCAGAAGCAGGGGCATCTTGCGTCTGTGAAAAGTGCGAATGAACTGTTATCGCAGCTGTGGCTAAATGATATTGTACACATCTTTGTAGAGGTTGGGCATGGGCTGGAGTGTACGTATATATTTCCTTCCCGATTCCGACCAAGTGCATCGAATGCAGAAGGCAAGGGTGTGGAAATGTGGTGACTTGTCGATGGTACAGTGGTGTCGCGTTATGATGCTCGAGAAATTCGTTCCAGCCCACCACCTCTTTGCGGTTGGCCAACGAATTGATGATGGGAGAGGCACGTGCGCATGTTGCTCTTGCCCGTCAGATCAGCGGAATGCCATCATCAGCATCAGGTCGGATCGGGTCCGATCTGATGTGGATTTCCAAAAGCTGCCATGCACACCCCAAAACATGCGATGCCAAGCCCATACCGTCACCCCTTCCCTCCGCCCAGAGGTCAAACTGCCTGCAGTCCCTTTCCCCATCGGGAGAGTCGTCTCGTCGCCTTCAGTCACTCCGCAGAATGTCGTCGAAGAGTGACCCTGCGAACAAATGCGACATACCCCTTCCCCTTCCCTGCCCCTCATTCGCTCCGCGTCCCGCCAGTTTCCCGTCCTTTGAGCAATTCCCGCGACCTTCTCCGCTTACGGTGACCTGTCCGCTTCCCCTCCCCAACGAAGTTCTTGTACGCATCCCCGACTCCCGCCCGACTCTTCCGACCAAGCATCTCTTCCCCAGAAACTGGATTTCCTTCCCGCCACGGTGGCAATCTCAGCCAGTGGCGTTCCACCTGACCCAGCCTCGTTGGACGCGACGGCTTCGCCTCGACTGCCGCTTCCCCTATGATGTGCTTTCGCGCGAAACCACCGCAGTGCTCCGCCTTCCTTCTCCTCCTCTCCTCCTTCACCGCTCCCTCCCCCTCGCCTCAACCTCTCCCTCCTACCCAATCAGTGCCTCCCGCTCCGCGTCTCAGCCAATGCCGCAACACCCCGCAACCAACAGCTAGGCAGCGCAACAGTCGACCCGTTCGTTGTTCTCGAGAATTACGCCCAGGTTCAGCGAACATGTACAGACATGTAAACGTAATTGAGGAAATTCCAGACAATTCAGATAGATGAGATAGGCTGCTTCTTACAGGTCCTTGGCACATGAGTGTGAATGTGGTTCTCGGGAACACCGTAGGAACCACGTCACTGGAAACAGCTTTCAAATCCTTTTCACTTGCGGTTTCGCCTCCTGCAGGCTGTAAGCTGCTGCTTTATCAGCCAGTGGCGGACGTTCTGTTTGGTTGGTTCACAGCCTTGGAGACTCGTCCGTCCCCTGCAAACTTGCCTAGGTTTGGTTCCCAGGTCTTCCGGAAACCCTAGGGAGTACTTTCTGAGCACCTAGTTAACGGGAAACAAGAAACCCCTAGGGAGTGCTTTCTGCCATATTCCACATTTATTGCTACAATTTGGATTGTCAGAAAATCTCGTCTCATTCTTTTCCGAAGCTCTTTTCTTGCGTGACTGCTTAGGCACTAACGTCGAAGGTTTCATTGCAAGACAACTTCGCGAATCTAGAACCGTATTATGCGCATGGCTCCCTCACCAACTCTCCAGCTGCTGCAGACCACTCATAACACCTCCTCCATCCCCATCACGATATCCACCTCAATTCCAGGCTCGATTGTAAAGCCCGACACCGAACATTCCTCTAAGCACGAACCGCTAAACACATCTTCATCCTCTTCGTTCAACTTCTTCAATTCCCCCTCCGCGTTTTCCGCCGTCTCGTCCTCTCCGTCCGAGGCTCTCCCGCAGCAAGCTGCTCTCGCCTGCAAGTTAAACCCGCACATGGGATGCGGCTCGCCTGACCGCTCCGCCATTAATTACAACTCAACTCACCCTTTTTTACAAAGCCAACATCAGCATCAAGCACTTTTACAGCAAGACCATGTACAGCCGCACATGCAGCAGCAACTGCAATCGCAACAGCAACAGTCACAGCAACATCAACACATGCAGCAGGACCACGCAAATCGCGCTTCACCGCAGCCTCTCTTCGCCAAAGAGGAGCCTCGTTCGCCCTCGTTTGGTGCCGGCATCTCTGCGAACGGCCGGGAGCCGACACCCACTTTTGTCTTCATGAGCCCGTCGCCTAGCATCGAGCAGTCGCAGCAGCAGTCGCAGCAACAGTCGCAGCAGTCGGCGGACCAATCGCAGCGCTCCAATAAGCATCATAGATCATCCAGCGCTCCTTGCGTGCGTCCCAATCGCGAGTTCGCAGGCGAGCCTGGCGACGGCGACGGCGACGGCGATGTCGAGTCTGATCGCAAGCCCGTCGTGCGAACGAAGCTGGAGCCTTCCGGCGAAGCAAGCAGCAGCTCTCTCGGTAATGGCGCGATCGTTCCCGTCGGATCCGCGCGATCTAACGCAGAGGACCTAGCGGCCTTCGAACCGGTTAGCGTATGGGGTAACTCGTCCTTAGAAGAAGCGGATCCGGACATCTGGCGATTAATTCAGGGGGAGAAGCGGCGCCAGCGCTGCTGCCTGGAGTTAATCGCGTCGGAGAATTTCACCTCGCAGGCCGTTCTCGAGGCGCTAGGGAGCCCGATGACGAATAAGTACTCGGAAGGGATGCCCGGAGCGCGGTACTATGGCGGGAACCAGTGGATTGACGCAGTGGAGAATCTTTGCCGCGAACGCGCGCTTGCCGCGTTTCATCTCGACCCGCAACGGTGGGGAGTGAACGTACAGCCGTACTCCTGCACGTCCGCGAACTTCGCGGTTTACACGGCGCTTCTGACGCCGGGAGATCGAATCATGGGATTGGATCTGCCTTCCGGTGGTCATTTGAGTCACGGATTTTACACCAATGGCGGGAAGAAGGTCTCTGGCGCGTCGATTTATTTTGAAACGCTTCCTTATAAGGTGAACCCCGTTACTGGAATAATCGACTATGAGCGCATGGAGGAGAAGGCGCAGGAGTACCGCCCGCGGCTGCTGGTGGTGGGCGGAAGTGCGTACCCGCGCGAGTGGGATTTCGCGCGGTGCCGCCGCATCGCGGACAAATGCGGCGCGATTCTCATGTGCGACATGGCCCACATCAGCGGACTCGTCGCGGCGCAGGAGTGTAATAGCCCGTTCGATTTCGCAGATGTGGTAACCAGCACGACCCACAAAACGCTCCGAGGACCCAGAGGTGGGCTCGTCTTTTACCGCCGCGGCCCCATCGTCTTTCCCCGTAGCGCCGCCGCCGCGTCGGCTACCATGGGCACGGCTGGCGCTGGCGGAGGGGAAGCCGCCAGGAATAGCGGCGGCGCCTCGGCAGCAGGCGCGAACACTGTGCGATGTTGTTGTGGAGGCAGCAGCTGTTGTAAAAATAGCGCAGGGGGAAGTGGAGGTGGAGGGGGAGGCGGAGGGGGTGGAGAGGCGGCAGCAGGGGGAGCGAGTGCTTCGCCCCCGCCGCCGCCGCCGTCGGCGCGGGTGCCGGTGTACGATTTGGAGGACCGAATCAACTTCGCGGTGTTCCCGTCGATGCAAGGCGGCCCCCACAACAACCACACGGCCGCGCTGGCCGTCTCGCTCAAGCAAGCGGCGTCCCCCGCGTTCCGCGCGTACATGATCCAGGTAGGCTTTTTTTTTTTTTTTGTGCGCTCATCGCTTTTGTTTTTCGCATTTTTGCGTTCTTTCGAAGTTCACTCATGTCATTTGGGTCTGTTTCTTCCATTTCAATGGCGCGCATGCCATTCACACGATTCTCCACCAATCATATGAACGTATTCCTTTCCGCCCGTCCTCCCCGCCCCTCATTCCCCCCCCTCCGTTCCGCCCCTCCCCATCCAGGTGAAGCGCAACGCGAGGGCGCTAGCAGCGGCGCTGGCGCGGCGTGGGTGCCGAATAGTGACGGGCGGTACGGACAACCACCTGCTGCTGTGGGACCTGCGCCCGCTGGGTCTCACGGGCGGGCGGTTCGAGAAGGTGTGCGAGGCGTGCAGCATCACGCTCAATAAGAACGCCGTCTTTGGAGACAACTCCGCCCTGCCTGGCGGCGTGCGCATTGGTGAGTAACGCGTCCGTTAGTAATGTGTCAGTGTGTATCAACTCTGGCTCTGCAAGCAGCTTTCCTTGCCTCTCCCCCCCCCCTCCCACCTCCCCCGTTCTCTCCTCTCTTCTGCACAAATGCTGTTTTAACGCGCTTCAATCTCAGCTCAAGCTTTCCTTTCCTCCCCTACTTTCCTCCCCTCATGCTTCCTTCCTTCTGACTCCTCCAGGCACACCAGCCATGACCACGCGGGGGTGCAAGGAGGCAGACATGGACCGGATCGCCGACTTCCTCGTCAGAGCCTTGCAGATCGATTTTTTCTTAACTGTTTCTTGCCTTCCCTCTCCACTCCTCCCTCTCCTCCAGGCACACCAGCCATGACCACGCGGGGGTGCAAGGAGGCAGACATGGACCGGATCGCCGATTTTCTTGTGAGGGCCGTGCAGATCGCCCAGCGCTCGCTGCACTCGCAGCGCCTGCAGCTCTCCCTCTCGCCGGCCCCCGCAGCTGCCTCCGCTTCACCTGCATCTGGAATGCTCTCTGTTCCCAGCTCGAGTGGTTGCAGTGCTGGTGCTGCCGCTGCTGCGGCTGCCGGTGGTGCTGCTGCTTTAGGCAGTGGTGGTGCTGCTGCTGCTGCTGTGGGTCCTGGGGGAAAGGTTGGGGTGAAGAGTGGGGCGCAGATGATTGGAGGGAAGAGGCCGCGGAGTGGGATGGGGGCAGCGGCAGGGGGGGCAGGGGCAGGGGGGTTGGATCAGCTGGCTGATTCTGCGGAAGTGCAGGAGCTCCGGGCAGCCGTTGAAAAGTTTGCGGAGAAGTTTGACATGCCCGGGGAGAAGTTGCCGAGGAGATGTGATGATGGAGAGGATGCCAAGGAGAGGCTGAGGTTGGGGGATGCTGGTCGATCGACCAGTGATGGACAAAAATTGTGAAGGTTGCAGCAGTGGTGGATGGGGACTGACAAGGGGAAAGAAGGGCAGCAATATTTGGATGCTATCCAACTGCCTACTGGTATATTTGTTGTGGGTACTTGCACAGTTTTTTTTTCGGTTCTGGTAGTTGCTCTTCTCTTGCTGCCAAATTCTTCCCACCCAGTTTTGGCACCTCTGTTGTAGGGTATAAACTCCTTGTACTGTACTTGTAGATTGTAGAGAGTACAATTCAATATGGATTATTGAACCTGTGTGTGTGAAGACTGTTGCTAGTGAACAGTTATTGGAATCAGCAACAGCAGGTCTCTAAACAGTACAATCTCAATGCACACTGCAGCAGTATGCAAAAAAATCTAGCTGACATGCCTGATGTTTTGGAATGAGATCAGACAGTGTAAAAATATCAGGGTAAAACGCCCTGATTACCCTGGGGGCCGGCCGTTTTTTCAGGAATACCCTGCCGAAATCAGGAATGCTAGTTAGTTACCCTTCTCTTAAAAGAGCATGTTTTTTTCCACCCTGATTGGTTTTAAGGTTAGCCTGACGGAATCAGGGTTCGGTGTACACTACCCTTTTACCGAAACTTTCCTAGCGCGAATCTGACCACAGTCCGCGTGGTGACAAAATGTACCACAACCCCACCAACACCGGTTGTCACTAGTAACCACGCGCAATAAAATTTCCTGAACTGTCGGCAACTCGCCATGTTGCCTCCTTTCTTGTTTCTCCTGCAGGGCTGCCAACGCATTCTCGAATCTTGCCACCCGTCGCCACGCCCACCGCCAACAGAGCAGATTTTGCAGTCAAGGACAGCTTCAAGCTGTCCTGAACAACAGTTTGCAGCAGCAGACCTACCATGCAGGCCATCCCCTTCCCGCCGCGTGGAAGAAACGGCCCTGGAGAGGCAGCCAGAGGCTCGTTCTCTACGAGGGGGTCTCTCGCTTGGCCCTCATTCTCAACCATTCCAAACTTTCAGCTCCACAATGCCCACTGGAGAGCCCGATCCACCTGATGGAGCGAGAAACGGCCTCTCTGTACTAGGCGTTTTACCACGCCTTAGCGAGAACTACGCCGTGCCCATCGTTCAGCCGCCGCCTCGTGAGCCGTCACCAGAATGTGTGGTAGGAACGGTATATCCTTTAAAGCCGCCAGACTCACCCACGGCTTGGGAGCCACATCCGGACATTGTTTTAGTTCCCGGAGGTGGCGAGGGCTCGTCAAAGCCGCCTACGGTTTCGCCTTCTACGGTCAGCACCGCGCCCGTCAAGCGGCCGCGCGTGGGAGTTTTGTACAAGCAGCAGACGCTCTGGGGCGCCCCTCCTCCCCGAAACGCTACATCCCACAAGCACCCTGCTCCTTCGGCCGATCCGAAGCCACCAACCGCTCTGGCGGATGCTGAGTATGAATCGGTGAAGAAGACGTTTGAGGGTCAGTGGGCAGGTAGCTTCAAGTGGTTACGTTTGCTCCGCATGTCTAACGGTTGTCCGTCTTTGAAATGTGCGATTTGTGTGAAGCATGGAGATCCACTAGCGCACACCGCGTACGGGCCGAGGGGTGAGGGTGCACGGGATCTCCAGATCGGCAGCATCCGCACTCACACATCCTCCCGTGCACACAAGCAGGCGTCGGAGAATCAGGAGAAGGCGGAGGCGGAGAAGGCGAAGCAGGCATCAATCACACGTTGGCAGGGTACGGACGCTTCCACTCGTCACATCATTCGGCTCCTCCACATCGCGCACTTTGTCTGTAAGGCCGACGCACCCATTGCGATGTTCGTCCCGCTGTGTTGGTTTCTGGCGAAGGAGGGACTACCAGACCTTCCTCCCGCTGGCGGCTATGGCGCTTACTACACAGAGTGAGTGGTGGCCTGATTTGGTGATACGGGCGTGTTTATTATTCTTTATTGTGGTATCTGACCACCTTTATTGTCCCCTGGCAGTTACGGCTTCAAAGAGAACCTGCGCGCCCTTTCAACATACCTCCAGGAGACACAGTGGCAGCACCTTCTGGAATCCCCGTGGATAGGGATTCAACTCGACGAGTCAACCGACCGTGTGAATGCGAAACACCTCATTCTGTACGCCACGTTCTTCCAGCGCACCACGGTGGTTACCGAGTTCCTGACACTAATTACTGTTGACCGTTGTGACGGTGCCTCGCTCACATTTGCTGTCGTGCAGTATCTGACAGGTATCGGGGTGGACCTCCAGAAGATATCCAGCGTCGCATCCGATGGTGCCAGCGTCATGGTCGGCAAGAACCGTGGAGTCGTGACACGTCTTCGCATGCGCATTCCGCATCTGGCCTCAACACATTGTATCGCTCACCGGTAAGCATCACTGTTATGTGCACCGTGCTGCTGGTTTCCCAAGTGCTGCCTCTGACCGTCAATCTGTTGTGTTGCCTGTATGTACAGGGAGGCACTCGCTGCAAGTGATGCTGCAGAAGAGGTACCTGACCTGCTAATGATCGACGATGTCGTGCGCGCCTTCGCTGACCACATCGGCCGCAGCAGCGTAGACTACGCGAAGTTTCAAGAGATGCAGCGGATCTTCTGCCAGACGAATCTCGAGGCGCAGGGGATCAGCGACACACGATGGCTCGCCCGCGGTGAAGCGATTCAGCGCTTGCTAGACGTGCTCCCTGCGGCCATTGTGGTGATGAAGGATTACAAGGCGGATCTGTACGAGGTGGTGACCTCGTTCAAGTTCCACGGGCTCATCCGCTTTCTTGCGGATGTGCTTCGGGAACTGAACAGCCTTAACCTGCGATTCCAGCAGCGCCAGGTAAGCGTCTTTGTTGCTGACGTCTTTGTTGTCGCTTGCAATCACGTGTACTAACTAACTCGTTGAGATCCCCATGTGCAGGTGGACGTCACCCTTGTTGCACACATCGTGCAGCAGACAAGGATGCGTCTGAAGACGCGGTATTCCCTCCGCGACCCTGCACACCATTTCGGCAGCGGAGACAAAATGCAGCTTCCCGAGTTCATTCAGAGGCACGGGACAAAGGACAAGCGCGAGATGAAGGCGGAGGGCGTAGACGGGGACGGGAATCCCGTCACGTTTGAGTTCACGCTGCACGAGCGCCCGCTGCCAGGACACGAGACGGAAGGCGATGTCACGGCGTGCGTCGAGCTGTCGATCAAGTACGTGCGCGCCATTGACAAAGAGCGGGAGTGGCGGATGCGCGACCTGGAGCTGCTGGAAGGCTCGAAGCTGTTTCGCACAGCTTCGTACGTGTCCGACGACACGAAGCGACTGGAAACCTTCAAAAAGTGGCTCGGCCAGCTGCACAAGTTGTACCACCACAAGCTGCCAGGTAAGCCTTCTGTAGCGCTTGCACATGTTATGATGTTTGTTGTCGCTTTCATGCCTGACATGAGGTTGACCATTGCACATCCTGCATACTGTGGCTTGTTGGACTAATGCCCCCCACCCCTACCCGTGTCTGCGAGCATCGGCTTAGCTTTCACCCGCACTCCGCCCCACCACAGGGTTCGACTACAAGAGAGCCCAGCAGGAGCTGTGGATGTTTACATCCACAATGTTCGCCCAGCACAACAACGAGGAATTCCACCAGGCGCTGACGAACATGCTGCGGGATGATGCATGGCGTGTCTCCTTCCCCAACATCATGCGGATGTGGCAGTCAGTGGCCGTGCTGCCATTGAGCACGGTCGAATGCGAGCGTGGCTTCTCGAAGCAGAATCTGATCAAGACGTGGGGCCGTGGCAGCCTTGGCGACACTAGCTTGGAGCATCTGATGCATTGCTCCCTGCTGCGGTACGATGTCGACTGGTTTGAAGTGGTCGCTATCATTCGTGGAGAGAAGATGAGGCGATCCACCAGGGAGTTCGACCCCACCAGAGCTTCACAGACTGAGTTTGCAGAAGATGTAGGCAGTGGGGGTGGCACTGAGTAGGTGTGTAGTTAATGTTTGACTTTTGTAGAGTTAATGAACTATGGGTGTATAACTTAATTCTGTTGTTATTAAAACCGTAGCTCACAAAACGGTAACCAAAACAGGGTTGGCCCAAAACTACCCTGCTCAAACCAGCCTAGTGCCTGAGTTACCCTGCTGAAATCAGGGTACGGAAAATTCTACCCTAGGGGTCTGTTCTAGGAGGGGCTAGTACCCTGATTTGTAAGGGTAGGCCTAAACCAATTTTGGGCCCTGTCATAAGTTCACCATTCTTCTATAAGTTGACCGCTCACTGATACTGAATCAGAGATGTGTCAGGATCACTAGGAGTGGGGCCTAGGCTTAGTAGCCTAGGCCCACACATAGAGTAGGTAGGGTGTGCCCTAGAACTAGGGTTTAGGGTATACGAAGGAGAATTGAAGAAGAAAAATGAGAATGAGGATGGTTGAACTAGCAAGCAGGTTGGTACAAATAGGAAACCCTAAGGGGTTGTACTCACTATTGAGCACCCCACTGCAGGCTAGACAATAACATTCTGACACACCCCCATAGCCAAAGTGGGGTGCAATCAGCACAATGAGCAGGCAGTGCAATAGTTCACAAATATGAGCAAAGCTAGAGGCTATCACAGAGGGCAAGTGAGGAGGAGGAGGAACTGTGAAGGGAGAGAAGATTGGAGACGACGACTGAAGCTGCAGACACACGGGCAACAGGTGCTGCAACCTCCTCCAGCTGTCCCACACCCCCCTACACACACCCCCAGTGTCACCTCTAGCTCCACTCCCACATCACCCCCCTAGCGCCACTCCCTCGTCTCCCACACATCCACCCCCCCGCAGCGGCAGCTGCAGCAGTGGGAGACGGAGGAGAAGGTAGGGGCGACGCACAAGGAGCACCCCCACACCCGCCACCCCCACACCCTCCTGTCCAGGGGACGCAGGGGGGGGGGGGGGGGGGGGGGGGGGGGCGGGAGAGCGCACGAGGGCGCAGGCAACCGCGCGTGCAGAGCAACAGCGCGGAGCAGGTAGGGTAGAGCGCACGAGGGCGCGGGCAACCGCGCGTGCAGAGCAACAGCGCGGAGCAGGTAGGGTAGAGCGCACGAGGGCGCGGGCAACCGCGCGTGCAGAGCAACAGCGCGGAGCAGGTAGGGTAGAGCGCACGAGGGCGCGGGCAACCGCGCGTGCAGAGCAACAGCGCGGAGCAGGTAGGGTAGAGCGCACGAGGGCGCGGGCAACCGCGCGTGCAGAGCAACAGCGCGGAGCAGGTAGGGCGCACGATGCACAAGGCATGAGGTACAAGGCACAAGGCACAAGGCAAGAGAGCGCAGGTAGAGTAGAGCGCACGAGGGCGCGGGCTGCAGCAGGGCGCACGAGGGCGCGGGCAGCAGCAGGGCGCACGATGCACGAGGCACGAGGCACGAGGCACGAAGCACAAGGCACAAGGCACAAGGCACGAGGGCGCAGGTAGGTAGGTAGGTAGGTAGGTAGAGCAAACGAACACAGGCAAAACAAACAAATACACGAGCAAGACGAACGAACACGGAGCGGGCAAGAAACGACACATACAGCACGAGAGGAACAAGACCGCAGATGACACGAAAAAGGAGGCGGCTGGACCGGGTCCAGGAGCGGCGTTGCGTGCAGCTGCAGGGGCGGCTGCACCAGGGGCGGCTGCACCAGGGGCGGCTGCTGCAGTGGCGGGCGACTCCAGGGGCGGCTGCTGCAGTGGTGGGCGGCTCCAGGGGCGGCTGCTGCAGGGGTGGCGTCGCAGGGGCCAGGGGCGGCTGCACCAGGGGCGGCTGCTCCAGGGGCGGGTCGCTGGCGCAGGGGCGGCACACGCGCTGCTGCAGGGGCGGCTGGCGCACTGCTGCAGGGGCGGCGACGCGGGCTGCTCCAGGGGCGGCTGCTGCAGGGGCGGGTCGCTGGCGCAGGGGCGGCACACGCGCTGCTGCAGGGGCGGCTGGCGCACTGCTGCAGGGGCGGCGACGCGGGCTGCTCCAGAGGCGGCTGCTCCAGGGGCCAGGGTCACTGGCGCAGGGGCGGTACACACGCCGCTGCAGGGGCGGCGTCGCGAGCGCAGGGGCTGCTCGCGCGCTGGCGCAGGGGCTGCTCGCGCGCTGCTGCAGGGGCGGCGTCGCGAGCTGCTGTGGGGGCGGCGTCGCGAGCTGCAGGAGGGGCGGCGGCGCGAGCGACGGGCGACTGTGGGAGCAGCGGGCGGGCCCCCTGAAGGCGCCGCGACGAGCGACGGGGGGGAGCAGCGGGCGGGCCCCCTGAAGGCGCCGCGACGAGCGACGGGGGGGAGCAGCGGGCAGGCCCCCTGAAGGCGCCGCGACGAGCGACGGGGAGGAGCAGCGGGCGGGCGGTGAAGCCGCCGCGAGCCCCGAGCGCGCGGCGGGCAGAAAAAGCCGCCACGCGCTAGGAGCGCGCGGCGGGAAGAAAAATACAGCGCCGCGCACCACGGAGCGCGCGGCGGAAAGTACGGCAGCGGAAGCAGTTGGTGGGCCCGTTGAGCTAGACGGCAAGATCATGCTCGCTCTAGATACCATGTCAAGATCACTAGGAGTGGGGCCTAGGCTTAGTAGCCTAGGCCCACACATAGAGTAGGTAGGGTGTGCCCTAGAACTAGGGTTTAGGGTATACGAAGGAGAATTGAAGAAGAAAAATGAGAATGAGGATGGTTGAACTAGCAAGCAGGTTGGTACAAATAGGAAACCCTAAGGGGTTGTACTCACTATTGAGCACCCCACTGCAGGCTAGACAATAACATTCTGACAAGATGCTACCATACAACATATTTTAATGCAAAATTGGTACATTATGGTATTTCTTCCACCAGCTGCCAACTGTTTTATCTTTATGCAGTTACATAGAAGCATTGCACAGACCTGTACTATCGTCACAAAATCCATCGCGGGATAGAAACTTCTTCGGTGCATCACTCAATAAAGGGGATGACGGCGAGCCGTATGCATTTCCCCTGCGGTTACTGCAACCAAGGCTCCTCCTCGTGTCCATGCCTGTCACTGGGTTCTCTCCCTTGGCATACTTGCACAGTGCCTGCTAAAGTGAAGGATTGGGAGGTAGGGGAAGACGGGAGGTGTTACATAAGTGGGGATTGGGTATGATACAAAAGAGACCCTCATGTCCATGCCTGTCACTGGGTTCTCTCCCTTGCTGTACGTGCATAGGGCCTGTTGGACGGGAAGAAGGTAGGCGGGGCGGTGGGTGGTGGTGGGGGGGGGGGTCACATACCGTGGGGAGCGGGAATGACCCTAAAACCACCCTTGTGTCCATCCCTGTCACAGGGTTTTTCCCCTGGCTTCACCAGACGCGCCTGCTTCAGTGGCAGGTCGAGAATGGCGTCTCTGAAGTCAGCGCCATGCATAATGGCCCCTCCCAGGACGATTCAGAATCCACCTAGTCAACCCTTAGCTACCACTCACAAATATAACTGCCAAGCGCCACCAGACGTACCTGCTTCTGTGGCAGGTCAAGGATAGCGTCGCTGAAGTCAGCGCCGTCCACAATGGCCCCTCCCAGGTCAGAGCGAGTGAGCACCACCCGCAGCAGCACCGCGTCCTTCAGATTCGCCTCGTTCAGCACCTGGCGGGGTGGAGGCAAGATTTAGAAGCAAGACATTCAAGTCACTTGCGCTGTGAGAGCCTGTGCAAGAGGCACGCAGAAAGAATCCCCAGATGTAAGGCAGTGGGAGGCAATGCATTCCTAGTCACCCCCGCAGCAGCACTGCATCTTTTAGATTCGCCTTGTTCAGCACACTGAAGGTGCACTTCTTATCTTTAGACGACTCAACGAACAAACCGCGAGCACCATCCTTATGGGGCCGACTCACCATTCTGTCCATAAGCGCGTCTGTGAAGTCCGCTCCTGCATGGCCGAACAGCGGGGGGAGGAGGAGGGGGAGGAGGAGGAGGAGGAGGAGGAGGAGGAGGAGGAGGAGGAGGAGGAGGAGGAGGAGGAGGAGGAGGAGGAGGAGGAGGAGGGAGGGGGGAGGAGGAGGAGGGAGGAGGAGGGGAGGAGAGAAAGAAAAAGCGAAGTCATGATTGAAGGAGAAGCGACGCGGATTAGAGGCGCGCCAGAATTGCTGCTTCTGCGGCAAACGGTCCATTGATTGAATAAGATACTCTCTCACCCTCGAAGTTGGTGCGGTAAGCAACGGCCTTCTCCAGGTACCCTCCCGCGAACACGCTCCCACTGAAGTCCGCCTCGCGCATGTCCGCCGACGTGAAGTTGGCGCGGCGGAAGTTCTCGTTGCGGTGTACCGTCTTCCTGCGATGGCGGTGGGAAGGGATGGGTGGCGGTGAGTAACGGTGGGGGAGGGAAAGGAGGCACGAGCGCGGCGGAAGTTCTCGTTGCGGTGCACCGTCTTCCTGCGCCGCCGCGCGGGTCGGGAAGGGGGAAGGGAAGAGGGGTTGGGGATGCGAGAGCGGAATGTGGGGATGAGGGAAAATATTACTGCGTTTGTTCAGTCTCTTACAAAGGGGAAACCAGATAAGTTCGCTTCGTGATTATTCTACTTCGTGATTTATTCATTTTAAAGGGGAAACCAGATAAGTTCGCTTCCCAGGGGAGAGACAATACGCCGGGCACAACACGAGTGCCCCACCACGCCACGCACGGAAGCGTGCGGACGTTGGTCTGAACATCCGCGGCGCCACGTTGTAATATGAAGATTTACCTCAGATCCGCGGAGCCGTATTGCGCGGCGGAGCCGATGCCGAACTCCCCGCGCGTCTCCGCCTCAAAGCGGTTCAGCGCCGCCTGCGCTGCGTCCGGCGGCAGCCCCACGGCGCCGAGTGCGAGAGAGCCCGCGATCGCCGCCGCTGCGAGGAGCTTCGCTCCGGATAGCGCCGCATGTGCTGACATACGCGATATAAGAAAACACGGTGTCAGGGGCAATGCGAGGGAAGGACCCGAGGCACCAGGAGTGAGGGTGCATGGACACGGCAAATCGCCCTGTGAAATAGTTGAGGCAGAAGAATAACGCGAGTTATTTCATGCCATGGATGCTTTAGTTTCTAGAAGGACTGGTGCTTTGCATTGCCGCTGTCAGTCAATCCGGTAAACTTGGAAATGTGAAAAGCGACGAGTGACTCGTGGACGCACTGGGCCAGGAATCTCGCGATGTAGACTGCGAGTCTTGGTCGTCGATCTGAGCACGAATCGCGAAAGCCGCGTTTCTTCTACGAATAACGGGACTGGTGGACACGTGGCGATTTAGTGACGATGACGAGAGCACCTCCGATCCGAGCGTCGAGACGACGCCGACGGATGCGCTGCGAGAGACGCTCAGGGAGCTCACGGCGACGACGGATGCAGCCATTGGTGGAGGAGAACCTTCTATCCTTGAGAGAGGTGAAGTTTGCGAAATAATGAGATGCTTATGAGAATGACGATGTAGGACTACTATGCTTAGGACGCGTCAACTCCCAGCACTTTGGGCACATCGATCCTCCGTAGGATCGATGTGCCATATATACAGTACATTCACGAGCTAGCGAAGTGTCTTGTTTCCAGTTTTCGTCAGGTTTCTCCATTGCACAGTAAACCGGCCAACACTCCCGATGTCCCCTCCGGATCTCGGGACACCTTGCCACCTGCCACACACCGATCGTGGCATTTCGGTGAGTGGGAGCTACAATCGCGCGCTAGTTGACAGCCGCGATCGATCGGCGTCGCACATGGTAACACACACTTTGCGAAGCACAGAGACAGTTGGGAAACACACTTTGCGACGCACTGCGAAGGCGGATTTGCAGCATGCGACAAGCCAACCCAGCAGCCCCCGATCCTGCAAATTACCCTAGTCAAGTGTGGCTCGACGGTAGGGGTACACTGCCGATTTGCAGGTGGAGCACACCGGTGTGCACATCGATCTTGCCTCGATCCTGATACATTGCTGGGAGTTGACGCGTCCTTAGTCGCAGCCTTCATGACTGGCCTGAAGTTTGGCAAAAGTGAACTTGGAAGAGGACAAGTAAAATGCGGTTTGATACGTTTCAGTAGGTTCCTATGTGGTTGAGCATGGTTCATATTGGAATTACAGGGGTGAGGATTAGCCAGCGAGTCGCGATGCAAACGGTTTGTGGGGAGACGTGGCCCGAGCCGCGCACGCCCAGAAAATCGCGCCATTGATCATTAGTCAACGCGGAAGAAAGGAGACCCTGGAAGCCTCATCCTGCCAGCGGGGTTGTGCTGATGTGGCGAGCGGCAAAACGAGCCACGGGTGCCACAGCAAGAAATTGCAGTCCAGTGGGAAACCAGGGAGCGAGCTTTCCACGGCATCCCATCAGCAACCACGTAAGCAAAAGATTCGAACACATACGGCTTATGGTGTTGATCCGAGGACGAGATACTAACCGCTTTTACGCAATAGAAGTTACCGAAACTAGAAAGGAATTATAGAATCGAGGTAGGCATGAACGCAACCACATCCTGCAGAACGAAGCTGATCACTCCCCACTCAAAATTCAAATTTGCCCGTGACTCCCGCCCCAATAGTTGCCAGCCATGCGGCCGACGCGGGGCTCTAGCCGGCTAGTCGTCGCCCTACTAACACTGCTCGCGATCGTTATCGTTTGGTTTGCGTTCCTCAGCGGTCTCCTCTCCTCCTCCTCCTCCACCTCCTCTCCTTCCACCTCTCCGCCAAACGTGCGAAGTAGCTTCGGCAATGGCAATCTCGATTCAGTCTCAGCGAACACGGTTGGCTTGGCGAACGCACCAAAAAATATATTCCAGGCGGAATTCCGCAATTCAGGGAGGTGGAGCGCACAGGGATCGGATTTGACGAATCAGAATTTGGCGAATTTGATTTTGGCAAATTCCTCGGGATCTCCGCTGGGAAAGGGTTTATTTCCCAGCGGCACTTTAGAACGCGGCTTGCAGCCTCTTTCCGTAGCGAACAGTGGCCATAATGCCGCTGCTGACGTGGATGAGTTTGACTGGCCGAGAGCGAGCCAGGCTCTGCCGTGCGATCTTGCAGATGCGCTCCAGTGGCAGCCGCATTTGCCGGCCGCGGCTCTGAGGCGCGCGGTGTCTTATAAAGGGGATATGCTGCGGCTGGATATGTTCCTGTACAAGGTAGAAGCATGAAGGGTGTGACCATAGAGGGTGTGAGCGTACAGGGTGGGATACAAGGTGTGAGCATAGAGGGTGCGAGCAGGGCATGTAGAATGTGAGCCCATAGAGATTATCTTGCTGCTTACACTGAGAATCAGCAAGATTGATTTGATTTCAGACAAGATCATCATCAGCAAGCCTGTCATTGCTCTCACCTCCCCCCCCCCCCCCACCCCACCTTTTCTCCACTTTCCACCAAACCCCTTGCACCACACCACGTCCGCGCCCCCCACTGCAGCTGGTGGTGCAGCGGCTGCCAGCGACAAGTGACAGTGGTGGGCGGCACAGTGACTTTCCCCATGCAACCCCCATCCCTCATCTGCTTCCTCCCCCTCCGCAACCCCCCCAACCTCTCAGGTGGTGGTGCAGCGTCTGCCAGTGACGGTGGCAGTGGTGGGGGGGCGCTCACTTTCCCTGTTCATTTGTCTATTCTTCCTTTCCCCCCATCCATCTTCCACACCCTTCCCCGCCGGCGCCCCCCGCTGCAGCTGGTGGTGCAGCGGCTACCAGTGACGGTGGCAGTGGTGGGCGGCCCAGTGACTTTCCTCTCGGCGGGGCACAGGGGGCCGCAGCCAATAATGTTCAACCAGGGGCTGTATGGGACGACCAGGGAGAGGAGGTGAGAGAGTTGGAGTAGAGGGAGTAGGGGGAGTAGTGATGAATCAGTTTCAAGGTGCCCCCCTGAGCCAGTGACTTCCCTCGTGCCACCGCAATCACTTTCGATCCCTGCCCCTCCCCTCCCCATCCCATCCCACCCCCTTTCCTCTCCCCAATTTCTCGCAATCCTCTCCCCAATTTCTCGCAATCCTCTCCCCAATTTCTCGCAATCCTCTCCCCGCGCAGCCACTCCCCACAGCAAGGCTGCCTCGCCTCTGCGCTCGAAGCTCTCATTCGGTCCTTTCCTTTCCTCCACACCACCTCAATCACTCACTCTCAATCGTCCTTCCATTTCCCTCCACCCTCCCTTCCCTCCCCTCCCCTCCCCCTACCCATTTATTTCGTCTCCCCTTCCCTCACCAACCCCCCAGCAGCCACTCGCCACCACAAGGCTGGCTCGCCTCTGCTCTCGACAACCTAATTCGCGCCTTCCCTCCCCGCCACCTCAAGCACTCTCCACTCATCCGCACCTCCCCTTTCTCCCCCTTGCGCATCCCCTAAACCCCCTTACCCTCCCTACACAGCCACTCGCCACCACAAGGCTGGCTCGCCTCGGCTCTCGACAACCTCGTCCGCGCCTTCCCCCCTCGCCACCTCAAGCACTCTCCACTCATCCGCACCTCCCCTTTCTCCCCCTTCCGCATCCCCTAAACCCCCTTACCCTCCCTACACAGCCACTCGCCACCACAAGGCTGGCTCGCCTCGGCTCTCAACAACCTCGTCCGCGCCTTCCCCCCTCGCCACCTCAAGCACTCTCCACTCATCCGCACCTCCCCTTTCTCCCCCTTCCGCATCCCCTAAACCCCCTTACCCTCCCCACACAGCCACTCGCCACCACAGGGCTGGCTCGCCTCTGCTCTCGACAACCTAATCCGCGCCTTCCCCCCTCGCCACCTCAAGCAGTGGCATGTGCCCGGCCAATCAGGGAATGCCGTAGTGGCAGAGGCTCATCAACCTGGGCCTGCCACGTGGCAGTCTCGCCACGTGGGCGTCCTGTGATGGGTGAGTCAGCATTGGGTTTCTCGGGCGTTTGTTGTTGGGACTGTGCCTGTGTGTATGCACATGTGCGCGCAGTAAGCAACCCCCCTGCTTCCTCACCCATCCCCCTTTTCCCCTCCTCCATCCGCTTCCCCCCCCCCCTCTCTCCCGCCTCCAACCACTAATCTTCCCTATCTCCTTCCTTAGAGCCACCTTCCTGCAGTCACTGCCTGATGACGTGGATCTGGTGGTTGCTGAGCTGGCACTATCCGACCAGGGCGAGGCCAAGGGGCAAGGCCCAGAATCCTTTCTACAGATGTATGATACCGTGCTGCAGCAGCTGCTGCTGCGCTGGGGGGGTGGTAGGTCGCCGCAAACCCCACTTCAGCTGCGGCTGCGGCAAGGGGAGAAGGGGAAAGAAGGAGGGCTGGGGGGAGTGAAGGCGGTGGCTGGTGCAGCGGTGATGATGGTGAATTTCTTCTCCTTCTGCCGTGGCAACCGGGCGTGCCGAGAGGCAGAGGTATGTGTTGCGGGGCAGGGGTATGTGTTGCGGGGCAGAGGTATGTGTTGCGGGGCAGAGGTATGTGTTGCGGGGCAGAGGTATGTGTTGCGGGGCAGAGGTATGTGTTGCGGGGCAGAGGTATGTGTTGCGGGGCAGAGGTATGTGTTGCGGGGCAGAGGTATGTGTTGCGGGGCAGGGGTATGTGTTGCGGGGCAGGGGTATGTGTTGCGGGGCAGAGGTATGTGTTGCGGGGCAGAGGTATGTGTTGCGGGGCAGAGGTATGTGTTGCGGGGCAGAGGTATGTGTTGCGGGGCAGAGGTATGTGTTGCGGGGTGGGAGCAGGAGGAGCGTGTTTCCCTGTGCCCTGCTGCACCTCATCTCACATCTGATCCGAATAAGGGAGCGGGTAAAGGGGCAGCGGTGGTGCTGGTAAAGGGCTTCTCCTTCCGCCTTGCCAACATCACGCGACCTCCCACCTCTTTCCTTCCACCTCTTTCCTTCCACCCCCTATTTCCCCTCCCCCATTTCCCTGTCTCCTCCCTTCCTGCCCCCTCTCTCTCCCCCTCCTTCTGCAGGACCCCTCTCTCTCCTTCGCTGATGTGGGTCCCTTCTCCTTCGGCCTCCCGCCCCACCATCCAGCCTACCCCCACCAGGCGCCAGAAACCGTCTCAGAAGACAACATAACAGTGTTGGCTCAGTACTATAGCCTGCCTGTACTCTCCACGCGAGATGCCTTCTTTACCCTGCTGGGCCACCAGGTACGTTCTTTCTTCTCTATCACCTGCCTCCCCACCACCCCTCCTACCCCCACCGGGCGCCAGAGGTGGTCTCAGAGGACAACATAATAGTGCTGGCTCAGTACTACAGCCTGCCAAATTGTTGCATAGAAAAATAGATTTGACCCGGATCCGGCGGATCAAACTCGTTCTAGTCTCTCTATAACAGTATTGTCAACATCACAGTGCTGGCCCAGTAGCATAGCCTGCCATCATTGTCCACATAACAGTGCTCGCTCAGTACTAGAGCCTTCCATTGCTCTCCACCCAAGATGCCTTCTTTACTTCCAGCCTTCCAGTGCTGCAGACTCCCTCACCTCCGCCATTCCTCCACCTGCAATTGACTCTGTTGACCCTTCGCTTTCCCTGCGTGTGCACCCACCACAGGCGCCAGGCTATAGGTTGAAAGAAGTAGTCACGACAGGCCACTCCAACCTCCCACTGCACGTGGAGCCAGACTCGCTTTCCTCTGCCATTCCTCCTTCTGCCAGCGATCCTCCTCCTGACACCGCCGATGATTCTTACGGCACTGGTGGTGCTGCCGGTGCTGGCAGCAGCCCCGTTGACTCCATTGACCCGATTGACCCGCATGCCTTGTCTGGAGCCTTGCCCACGGCCGTGCAAGCCAGGACCAAGTACGCTGACGTCATCACTGCCCTCTTCCACTCGGCACTCACAGGCAAGTCGGCCGCTTTCTGCTCTTTTCACGCCTAAGATTCAGTTGACAAGGTTGCAGTTCTGAAGCCACCCAATCAACCGGCTAACAGCGCGGCCCAACTTTACAGGACCTCCCCGCTCAGTATTCTTCACTCACCTCGCCTCTCACACGCACCCACCGGCATGAGTGACCAGCAGGCAGCGACAGTGCGACACACGCCACGCTCCCTCCTGCCCTTCCTGCCGCGCCCCCCGCGCCCCCCGCGCCCTTCTTTCTTCTCCGGTTGGCTGCACTCCACTGCGCACCTCACCCAATCCCCTCCTGTCCCCTCCACACTCGTAGGTCTAATTGTCCGGCTGACAGAGACCCATAAGGACTGAGCCATGTACTCTCCTTGTGCGCTTCTGCTCCAACCCGCAAAACTGGTCTTGTATTTCTGTTTCTCCTCACGGACATGGGGATATAGCTCAGATGGTAGAGCGCTCGCTTAGCATGCGAGAGGTATGGGGATCGATACCCCACTTCTCCAGAAAAATCGTTTTGTAAACTTGCTGTAACTGAGCGTGTTTGGTTTGTTCACCTCTCCCAGTCCCCTCCTGTTCCCTCCACACCCACAGGCCTGACTAACCGCACTCAGACAATGACACGACCTCTCTCCTGCCCTTCCTGCTGTGGACGCCAACGCCCTTCTTCTCCCACTCCGCCGCAGCTGCCTTCCAACCTGCCACCTCACCCAATTCCCTCCCCTCTCAACCGCAGGTCTTATTGACCGGCTGGCAGAGTTGCACGCTGACAACGACACCCAGTCCCTCCTGCCCTTCCTGCTGCGCCCCCCACCACCCTTCTTCTCCCGCTGGCTGCACTCCACTGCCGCCTCTGCTTTCCTCCGCCCTGCGCTTCCCCACGCCTGCTTCTCCTTCCGCCCCAGTGCCGTCGCCCCACCTGTGCTTGGCCTTCAAGGGTTCACGCTGCATGGCGTTGGGTCGTCGTTGGGGGGTCGACCAGGTCTGGTGGCTCAGGGCGATGGTGAGTGATGCAGAGCGGAGTGGCGAATGGCGCATAGTGGTGATGGGTGTTGCAGGGCGGTGGTGAGCGGTGCCGGGCGGTGGCGAGTGATGCCGGGTGGCGGTGAGTGTCTCAGGGCTGTGGTGAGGTGGTTCGCAGGGCCACCACTGCGCTTGGCCTCCCCTTCTGGGCTGCTGGTTTTCGAGTTGTTAGTTTTGGGCACTTGTGGGCAGGGATGTTTCTTGTGGGCTGGAACGTTCATCGTGGTTGGAATGTTCGTCGTGGGCTGTTCTTGATCCGATGTCTTACCAGTCCCACTTTCTGACACGCTGTCAGTCAAGTTCCATGTGCAAACAAATCTCACCAGTGGTTCTGCTTCCCCTTTCCTTCCCATGGCAGATTCATGGGTGGAATTCATACTCAACACAGCCATCCCCCTTACAGCAAGCCCCGATACAAGCAACTCGCAGCCCATCCAGCTCACGACAATCCCGACCGTCGTTGAAGTATCCTACCTCGCGCACGCAAACGGTTCTTCGATTTTCGGCAAGCTACAGTGCGTGGAGAATTGCAAGTGTACCGGACTGGTGGTAACCGCACTGACCGCATCACCCGTCCCTGTGAAAGAGTCGTGCTTACTGCTAGTGTCACGGAGCAATGCATGTGTGATGAGGGTGCAGGGCAGCAGGGGTTTCCATGTGCTGGGGGTTACTGTGCTCTCTGTTATGCAGCAGCAGCACGACCAGCAAACCCATGCCATGCGGCAAACCATGTGAACCTTTGCTTTTGGTATATCATCACAAACCCTTATCAAGGTTTTCTTTTGTGGTGTCTTTAACAAATGCCTAGGAATATTACAATGCTTCTACTGATGCTACCCACATTATGGAATAATGCATGTCTGATGAGGGTGCAGGGTAGCAGGGGAGCAGGGGTTTCCATGTGTTGGAGCATCACAACCTATGCCATACGGCAAATCACGTAACAATCTCTTGTGTACAGTCATTCTCCTGGTTTTCTTCGATCATGGCGTCTAATTTTGGGGCAGCATTCTCCAGTGGTAATGTCTATCTATCGAACCAATAAGAAGATGACACTACGTGTGTTCATTAGCAATTGTACATGTGTGCAGCACATCCTTCGGTACCGGTATGGTTACTGGCCCATGAATGCTAAGTAAAATATTGAGTCTGATTAAAATATTGATGTCGTATACCTCTGAAGTTATAGAGGTCGAGCACACTGTATAACCAGTGCGCCAATAAATGATGCATACCTTGAAGCCCTTCCATTTTTCCTTGCATGTCGGCAGGTGTGAAACAAGTGAGGGCACTGATGGTGTGCTAGCTGTCACTGTCAATCACCACCAGTCACTAGCAGCCACCAGCAGTTAACAGCAGTCAACAGCAGTCAACAGCAGTCAACAGCAGTCAACAGCAGTCAACAGCAGGTCACCAGCAGCCACCAGCAGTCACCAGCAGCCACCACCAGTCAACAGCAGTTGATCAGCTCGATGCAGCAGTGGCTTCTGCCTTTCCACCTAAACCCTTGCCATGTGCTCTACCATTAGCTGTGTCTTCCGCTGCTGCTGCCGACGCTCGTGTTGGTGGTGGTGGTGGTGCTGCTGCTGTTGCTGCTGCTGTTGCTGCTGCTGCCGCTATTCCAGCAGCTTTTGCTGCTGCTTGCCCTGCTGTCCCAGAACCACCAGATTCAGGCGCCTCTCTTTTTCGTGGATGGGAAGCTAGCGGTGCGAGCAGCAGATTCACCTCCCCAGCGGGTCGCAGGGTGATCATGGCACGGGGCACGGGAGCACGAGAGCCCGCGGGGAGAGAGAGCGAGAAGGACTGAAGGATGCGGGCGAGCACGAGGGAGGCTTCGAGCAGCGCGAAGCCCATGCCGATGCAGTTCCTGGGACCCCCTCCGAACGGCCAGTAGGCAGGATTGTCGGGCGGGGGGAGGGCGTCTCCTCCTGGTAGCCAGCGCGATGGATCAAAGGTGAGGGCTCTGGAGCCGAGGAAAGACGGGGGGGAGAAGGAGGAGGGGAGGTGAAGAGAGATGGAGACAGACTGGAGGATGCGGGGGAGGACAGGACGAAAGAGGCTGACGAGCATGGTGGTGCGTCGAGTGTTTTGAGACGTCTCAAAACACTTCTTCATGCACGAGCATGGTGGTGCGCTGAGTGTTTTGAGATGTCTCAAAACACTTCTTCACGCACGAGCATGGTGGTGCGTTGAGTGTTTTGAGACGTCTCAAAACACTTCTTCATGCACGAGCATGGTGCTGCGTTGAGTGTTTTGAGACGTCTCAAAACACTTCTTCATGCACGAGCATGGTGGTGCGTTGAGTGTTTTGAGACGTCTCAAAACACTTCTTCATGCACGAGCATGGTGGTGCGTTGAGAATTCTCAAAACCGAGGCACGCATCTCCTTGGGAATCACTTTTGAGAATTCTCAATAATGCGTTGAGGCACGCATCTCTTCCCCAGCCTTCTCAGTCAACATAGTGGACGTGTGCACACCACACCACACGACCCCATGCCTTTATCCTCTCGTCATCCCACCTGGGCCACTGCTGGGGGTCGCGGTACGGGCTGACGAGCACCGTGGTGCCTTGCGGCACACGCCACTCCCCCCCTCCCTCCTCCCCCCTCCCCCCTCCCCCCCCCTCCTCCCCCCTTCAAGAACATGTTTCACGCTGTATTTGCTCCATACTCACCGCTCATCACTGGTTCACACCATTCCACACCTCCTTGCCTCTCACCTGGGCCACTGCTGTGAGTCGCGGTGCAGCAGGTATGGGCTGACGAGCACCGTGGTGCCTTGAGGCACACGCCACTCCCCCAAACGGGTGTCTCGGCACGCACACCGCCCCACAATGTACGCAGGTGGCATCAACCGCAGCGTCTCCTGTATCACCGCCTCCAGGTACCTGTTGTGATGGTGTGAGGAAGATGGGACGGTTGGGGTGGATGAGATGGTGGGGGGAAGGGCGGTAAGGCGGGCACGAGCCACACATGGCTGAAGGTGGTGGGGGAAAGGGCGGTAAAGCGGGCACGAGCTACACACGTCCCGAGGCGTTTCTCGGCACACACAGTGCCCCACAATGCACGCAGGTGGCGTTTTGAGATGTCTCAAAACATCACTTTTATCAGGTGGTGGGGAAAAGGGCAGTAAGGTGGGAACGAGCCACACACGTCTCAAGGCATGTCTCGGCACACACACCGCCCCACAATGTACGCAGGTGGCATCAGACGGAGTGTCTCCTGTAGCACTGCCTCCAGGTACCTGCCATGGTGGGGTGGGGGGTAGATGGGGTGGTGTGGTGTGGTGAGGCGTCTCTTGGCACGCACAGCGCTCCACGATGCATGCCGGAGGCCGGAGCGTCTCCTTTTGAGTCGACTCAAAAGTCACCTCCTTTTGAGTCGACTCAAAAGTCACCTCCTTTTGAGTCGACTCAAAAGGCACGCACAGCGCTCCACGATGCATGCCGGAGGCCGGAGCATCTCCTGCATCATACAAGATGCATCGCGACGTGCACTGCACACACGACACACCCACGGCAGCAGGATAGCGCACTCTCCCTCCCACCCCTTCCATATCATTCTACCTTCCCTCCCCTCCCACTCACTTGAGCTTGGGAACATCAGCGTGAGAGGGGATCCGCCCTCCCAGCACCTCCCGCACCTCCTCCGCCGCCCGCCTCTGCTCCTCGGGATGCAGCGCCAGCTGCACACACACCCACGCCAGCAGGATGGCCGAGGTCTCCTGGCCCTGGGGAAATGGGGAGATGGACCAAGGGAGGACAAAAAGAGGAAAGGAAAAGAGTGCGGGGCAGTGCGAGCGTCAGGAAACAAGTTTTGGGTACCTCGCAACAGTTTTGGGTACCTCGCAACAGTTTTGGGTACCTCACAACAGTTTTGGGTACCTCACAACATGCATCGTTTTGGGTACCTCACAACATGCATCGTTTTGGGTACCTCACAACATGCATCGTTTTGGGTACCTCGCAACATGCATCGTTTTGGGTACCTCACAACATGCATCGTTTGGGTACCTCACAACATGCATCGTTTTGGGTACCTCACAACATGCATCGTTTTGGGTACCTCACAACATGCATCGTTTTGGGTACCTCACAACATGCATCGTTTTGGGTACCTCACAACATGCATCGTTTTGGGTACCTCACAACATGCATCGTTTTGGGTACCTCACAACATGCATCGTTTTGAGAACCTCACAACATGCTTCTTAGGAATTGGAGATGGACGAGAATGGGGCCGCACGAGGTGACTTTTGAGTCGACTCAGACTGCAGTGCACCGCATCGTACCGCAACGAGCAGAGTCATGAGCTCGTCTCTGAGTGCTTGGTCGTCCATTCCCGATCCGTCCTCATCCCGAGCCTGGTGCGAGGGGAGAGGCAGCCACGTGAGCAACAAGCAGAACGAATTCTCAATAATGACTCTCTGATTGCCTGGTTGTCCATTCCCGATCCATCCTCATCCCGAGCCTGGTGCGAGGGGAGAGAGAAGAGGTGATTGCAAGAGAAAGAGTCGACCTGCACTCATGATTAGAAATGGAGATTAAAACCCAGCCAAAGCAGCAGCAGCAGCAGGGGAGGGGTGAATGGAGGACTCGCCAGCAGCAGTCGAGTGAGCAGGTCCTTCCCCTCCTCGCCTCCCCCCTGTGCATTCGCCCCTGTAGCAGCCCACCCCGCCATCTCCTTCCTCCTCTCCTCGATCAGCCGATACACCACCCCATCCAGGCGCTGCACTGCTGCCGTGTACTGGAGGTTGTCGGGTGTAGGGAACCACTCAGGGACTGCACGGACACACGCAAGGATGGCATGAAGGGAAGGGGGAGGAGGAAGGGAAGGAGGGAGGGAGGGAGGGAGGGAGGGAGGGAGGGAGGGAGGGAGGGAGGGAGAGGCAGGCAGGCAGGCAGGCAGGCAGGCAGGCAGGCAGAAAGGGAGGATCGGCTTAACTGTTGAGCATGCTAATGACTTGTTTGGCAAAGAACTCAAAGACTGCAGATGATGAGGGAAGGGGGTGTGATCAGAGCTGTGGGACGTTGTTGGGGGTGCGTGATCAGCACTCAACTGATGAGCATGCTGGTGGCGCGCTTGGAACTCAACTGATGAGCATGCTGGTGGCGCGCTTGGCAAAGAACTCAAAGGCCGTGGAGATGGCCGGCCCCACCTGCTCCACCGCTGCCCCCCCCAACCCGCCCCCCCCAAACAGCGCCGCCACCACTATCCTCATCGTCAGCTCGTTGAAGTCCCCATACACGTCCCGCACCACCGAATCCCCTGAACCACTTCTTCCTCCTATTCCTCCTCGTCCTCCTCGTCGTACTAAGCTATCCATCCACGTGCCTCCCACCATGTCATCCGCCAGCTCCGCCATGGCCTGGGAAAAAAGAAGATACAGAGAAGAGAAGAGCGCAAAAAGAAGAAACGAAGTAAAGATACAGATTGAAGCCCTCGGCCTACCCGGATATCTGTCCACGTGCCTCCCACCATGTCATCAGCCAGCTCTCCCATGGCCTGGGAAAGAGAGAAAATCGAGACCATAAGCAAAGGCGAGCAGAAAGTGAACAAGAAATTTATGAAAGAAGCTCAAGAATGTGAATGAGGAAACAATGAAAGAAGGTCAATGAAATGGTGGCCCTTCAATCAAGCGTTCCGCCCTTAAACAGGAGCTGATATTGCCCTTTTCACACGTACCCAATATGAGTGTTGCTACCATTGTTTATGGTTAAAAAAAACTATATATTTCTTACCGAGTCGACAAAACGTCGAACCCAACCCACCGTGGCATAAGATTGAATGGCGGCCTTTCTGAATGCAGCATTGGACAGCCGGCGCTGCCTCTTCCACACCTCCCCATCGCTCACCAGCAGCCCGTTCCCCGTCAAGCTGCTACCAGGGAAGAACGCTGTGCCGGCCTGTGAAGCAGGAGAGCGTAGCGGCACAGAGGGCGGCACAGGGAGGGCAGGAAAAGAACCCTTCATCGAAGCGATTAGAAAAAATGGCCAGCAGTCCGTTCCCCTGTTAAGCTGCTGCTGTGTAAGAACGCTGTGCTGGCCTGTGGAGGGGAGAGTGAGGGCATACAGAGCAGTAAGCGTCACTGTATCATTGGCTAGAGCACCCACTGCTTGACGTAGGGCTCTCAGCAGTTTCTCAGCAGTTTCTGATGGACCGAAAGAGGGAAGTGAGGGACACTGACGGATGGTTAGGGATGGAAATACAGATATTCATGCAGCCTTGCATGCGCGCACACTTCTTTTCACAAGGATAACACACGAACACGAACACACCTTGATAAAAACGTCAGACTGAGTGACCAACACCTCCCGTGCTAATTCACTGCCGGTTTGGGGAGGAGGGGAGGAAGCGCAAAAGGGGGGAGAGGGGGGAAATGGGAGGGAGAACAAGAGGGAGGGTAGTGTGTACGAAAGTAGGAAAAAGAACCTGGTGCACGCATGTGGAGTGGAGTGGCATTGAAAGCCGCATGAAAAGAAACCTGATCGATTCGTGCTTATGGTTAACCAGAGACGTGATGACAGGGAGGATGCGTGATTAAGGACGACAGACGATACTTGAAACTCGGACAAGTAGAAAAAGAAGCATGTTCTATAACACGCACGGGTTGCTTATAACGAGTACGGGCTCTCCCACCAATCTGACGGTGGCAATGCCGCCTGGATAGTCCCTGGCCACGTCATCCAGGAATGTGAGTGGATCTGACGCCAGCCTGACTGCTGAGTCAGCAGCAGGTCCAGGTGGCAGCCCCCGAGGCGACGGTTGGATAAGCTTCTGCACACGTGTCACTGCATCGCCAATGCTGCTGCTGACGCTGGCAAGGAGATTTGCCTGATTCAGGAGGCAAAAATAGATCAGAACATGAGAAGGTTTAGAGAAGTATGGAATTAGGAGATCAATTGTTGCTGCTGATGCTGCATTTCAAGTAAGGGGTGAGATTCCAAAATCCCAGAATTACCGGCGTGGATCGCATAGGCTCACCTGCGACTGTGAGACAGCACCAGCAAGCGCCACAATCAGCTCCGCTTCTGGCGCTGAAAGCGACGGTCCAGGTAACGGCAACCACGGTGGTAACCACGGCGCATTCAAGGGCAATCGTGGAAAGCTTTGATCACTTTCCGAGCCTGAACCGTCCCGGGGTGAATCTCGAGAGGAGCCTGACGTCACCGTGACGCGAGCTGGCGCCCCTTGCAGTGTGCTCCGTTCACGTTTTGTTCCATTCACTGGTGCTGCGAGGGGTCGCAGTACGTTTTCCTGCTTCCGGACCTGATTTTCAAAACTCTTCCAATCTGAAGAGTCTGATCGTGCCGTCACGGTGACGTCACGCAGCCGCGCTGGATACGCAGCCAGAGGCTTTGGAAAGATCTGCAGCCGCACGCGTCCGAGAGGATCCGGCTTTGAGCGGATCCGTCTCAAGACAAGCTCATTGCACGTCTTCGATGAGCAGGAAGCTAGTACAGCGGGGCTTGCGAAAGCGATGATAGGAGAGCAGGGATTAGTGTGCGAGGCTTGTGTTAAGCGCCGATTGCTGTCAGGGAATAGCGCAGGGCGACCAGTTTCGTGAAAGTGACGAGAGAACGTGCAAACAGACACCATAGGTGCCTCCATGGCGCAAAGCCGTGGACGATACGAGCTACGCTGATGGGAGCAGTCCGTGTTTCATATCAGTTCGGAGTCATTGGGTTCGAACTTGAGGCATGCTCAAGCCTTTTATCGAACATACACGTCCTCCTGTCCCGCTAGCATTCTAGCAAAAACGCATTTGTACTTTTCCTTAGAGACCACATTCGCCGTTCTAAGAAACACCAGCAGAAGTGCGAGCAGGAGCAACACAAGGAAGAAAAGGCAATGCTACAAAAAGCGCAGCGCGCGCTGGAAGCAAGGGGCCACGGCAGGAGGGAACGGAATTCCCGAGGTTCACTTGATCACCATCATACGGTCCCGATTCATGCTCAACTCGTAGGTTCATGCTCCGATTCGTCGATCTATGTCCCGTTGAAAGCGCATTCTGGTGATTCATTGGCACTCTGTTTGAGGAGCAGCGTTTTGAAATATAACATCAAAACTGGTGCTACATACCGCCATCATCCAAAATACCAGCAAGAATTAAAATAGACTTCAATTGAAAGCAGCTAGCAGGCCATCTGTACATGTCATTGCAATATAATTTCGTGTGTGGGAATTCCACGACCAGCAATTTCCAAGGGGGGGGGAATGATCTAACTACAACCCAGCTCTCTACAAGAGTTTCTACCATTTCAAACTTCACAGAACTCGTCCAGGGTGGCTTCAAGCGCAGCTTTGTCAAAGTCCCCAGTAAAAACACAGTCTCCCAGTGAACCCTTGAGCAGGATAAGACGCAGCTGGCCGTCCGCTACCTTCTTATCCACCTGTCAGAGTGGGAAAAAGAACACCACACCAGTGTGCAGCAGTGTAAACAGATTGTAAGTGTGGGTACATTGAAGGCAGGATGGGCACTCTCCCACTCACATCCTGCTACCAATTCAATCCCTCCCCTCCCTCCCACACACGCACTGCCATGAGGGTTCTAAACTGCTCCTTGGTGACAGCAGACAGAGGAGGGGGGGGGAGGAGGGACGTAGATAATGTGTATCCACTCAGCAAGAAATGACCCTTCTTACAAGCACAAATTTGCAGGCCTCTCCCCCCCACGCACATACCGCCATGAGGCTTCGGAACTGCTCCTTGGTGACAGCAGACGGGGGGCGCGTGGGCAGTCGGGCCTTCTTGATGATGGCAGTGATGCGGTCCCTCAGAGCCGCGTCGATCCACCCCATGCGCTGCGACATGTGTGCTGCCATCACCGTGCCTGCTGCCACCGCCTCCCCATGCAGCCACTCTCCATATCCTAATCCGTTCTCTATGGCCTGGGAAGGTAGGGGTTAGAGGGGAAGCAGAGAAGAGTAAAAGAGGAGAGGAACAGGCCCTCAGAGCTGCGTCGATCCACCCCATGCGGTGCAACATGTGTGCTGCCATCACCGTGCCTGCTGCCACCGCCTCCCCATGCAGCCACTCTCCATACCCCAACCCGTTCTCTATGGCCTACAGGGCTGGTGGGGTTAAGGGGGGTGGGTGTGGGATGGGTGAGGGAGGGAAGGAGAAGAGAGGGGGGCACAAGGGGAGAGGCGGAGCAAGGTGAGGTGCAAGGCAACTATCAGTGAAACCATAGCCTTTCTTGAGTCAATTAAAAAAAAGGTGAATTGCATGCAAGGGACAAATGCAAAATGCAGTGGCTAAGTCTTTGCCATACTGGCACAAAATGCAGGGACTGTTGCTGGAGCATGAGACGAATATCGATGACATACATGGCCGAAAGTGTGGCCGAGGTTGAGCGTGGCTCTGAGTCCGCCCTCCTTCTCATCTGCTGCCACAACCGCCGCCTTGTTCTCACACGACCGCTTGATCGCAAACGCCAGTGCTGCCGGGTCCCTGCCATGCAATCACACAAGTCCGCAGCGGTTAGAAAAAGAAGGGGGGGGGGAATGGTAAGTCAGCTTTAAACGATGGAAAGAGCAAATCATCTCAGGGATATAAGAAAAAACATTACGACCTAGAAAAAGAGGGCATATGCGATGCTGTCTATCTGGGTGTCAGAAATCTCGTGTGTGGAATAAGCTTCTCATTGCTGACCAGCATATGCTCTGCAGCTCTCTTATAGAACAGAGTTTCATCATGCACCCATGGCTAAATCAAGGCATGTAACAAAAATTAAAGCTTGTCAAAGGACGGAGCAACATTCAGTGAGGGGCAGAAGCCAAAATTAGGGAATACGCATTCAGCGTGTCGGGGTGTCAGCAATCTCGTGTGTGGAATAAGCTTCTCATTGCTAGCCCGCATATGCTCCGCAGCTCTCTTATAGAACAGAGTTTCATCATGCACCCATGGCTGAATCAAGGCATGTAAAACTAAAGCTTGACAAAGGATGGAACAACATTCAGTGAGACAGAAGTCAAAATTAGGAAAAAAAAAAAAAAAAACATTCGGCGTCTTGGGTGTCAGCAATCTCGTGTGTGGAATGCAACTGTTCATCACTGCTCTAAAAAGAACAGTTCTCGTTGAACAAGTTATCATCATTCACCCCATTTGGAGTCCACACACACACTTCCATTTCTTTCTCAACATCCCCTCCCCCTTTCCCCTTCATCCTCGCCCCCCCAATGGTCAGCAAACATTTACAAGGTCCAGAAGATTCACCTAAAAAATTCACCTGAAAGAATTCCCCCCTTCACTGAAACGAACTTTGTGAAACCCAACCCGTGACCTGTCGAACAACCTCGGCGCCCCATCCTCTCTCACCTCGCTAGTAGCCAGTCCATGTTCTCCTGCTGCCATTCAAAAAACGCTGCGACCCGTATCAGCCCGTATTTAATCACCTTGGCTCCAGGCTCTCCTCTACCTCATTCTTGCGGAGCCCCTGAAGCTACCTGGGACATGTTTCCCTCTTCTCTCACCTCGCCAGCAGCCGGTCCATGTTCTACTCCTGCCATTCGAAGAACTCCGTGTCGCGGATGAGCTGCCAGTCCCGAAGAGAACTCTTCCTGCTACCACCTCCCAGTGAAACGTGACATGCTTCTTCCCTCTCTCTCACCTCGCCAGCAGCCGGTCCATGTTCTCCTCCTGCCACTCGAAGAACTCCGCGTCGCGGATGAGCCCGTACTTAATCACCTCCGCCAGGCCCGACGCGAGCTCCCTGTCGGGGAGCGGCGCGAGCGTGTCGGTGTCGATGAGCACGCATTGCGGCTGGTAGAACGCGCCTATCATGTTCTTGCCCAACCGGTGGTTGACACCTGTCTTGCCGCCCACGGACGAGTCCACCTGGACATAATCACACGAGAGAAGATAAAACAAGAGAGTAGAGGCATGAAGATGGGGCTACCGCGACAAGAGAGAGTAAGGAAAGGTCCAAGGGGAATGGAATCATGGGAAGAACGGGAGGGACGGAAGGGGAACGACAGACAAAGGATACGCGACGAGTGGAGAAATTCAGTAAGACGAGGAGGAAAAGACGATCGCGCCTTTTGGACGGAGGAGGAGAGAACATACCTGAGACATGACGGTGGTGGGAATCTGGATAAAATTGACGCCTCTTAGGTACGAGGCAGCGGCGAAGCCAGTCATGTCGCCGATCACGCCTCCCCCGAGAGCCACGAACGTGCAACGCCGGTCCATGCGGGTCTCGAGGGCTCGGTCGAAGATCAGATTGAGGGTTTCCTGTGCGCGGAAGAAACACGGAACATTTCAAAGCAGCAGGAAACCGACAGCTGACACACGCCGAAAGCGACTTAAAGCGGATTAAAAGCTTGCAGACAAAGAAAATGATGAGCAGAGAAGAATCCCAAACCGCATGGCACTGAACGGCACAGTACGGAACAAAAACGCGGAAATCAAAGAGATATATCCGCAACAACCAATCAACAAGCAGCACGAACAACCTACCAGGTCTTTAAACTGCTCCCCATCGGGCAGTACGACGCTGCGAACCTCCAACTGCGGGTTGCCATGTGTCAGAGCCGCAATAGTCCGCTCCAGGAACAACGGCGCGATGGTTTCATTGGTCACCACCAGTACAACGCCGACCCTTGACATGCCTGGAAACACGGAACGAGAAAGTAACAAGGAAGGAATGATGAGGAGAGCAGATACGGTATGCCACGAACATTGGTACACAAAGGAACAAAAATAACAGCAGCAATTCGCGAGCACACTGGGGTGAATAAATGAAAGGTTCAAGTCCACTTCAATCAACCATACGCGCAGATAGAATCCCCACCGTCCATCATCTTACCTGCACAATAGATCTCCGCGATCCAGAATTCCCGCGCCAATGTAGATCGGGTAACTCCGATCCCCCAAATCTACATCCACGACAGTCAATCCCCGCTCTGCTGAACCACCACTCTCCCTCGCTGCATTCCCCGTCACCGCCGCCGTTTCCCCCGCTACAGGAGCTGCTGCAGCGGCTACCTGAGATTCCAGGTGTCTGGCGTATACCGGCGTTGTTAATCTTAATCGCCTAACCGAATGGGGCTTAGCGGCTCCAAGGCAAAGATTTGGTTGGCTTGCAAAAAACGAGCTGGAAAGGGAATCAGAGGCAGAAGGAGCGGTGCTTGGTCGGTGGTGAGAGGAGGATGGAGCGAAGGGAGTTGTTCCCACACAGCCAAGGCCAACGGCTAGCTCCGCGGCGAGCATTCTGACAGAAATGACTCCGCCGTTCCGGAGACAACAGAAAATTATGAATAAATTAGACCACTAGATGTTCACACCAAGAGGGGAAACTAGAATTTGGTTTCCCACTTCCTAGCCTGATATGATAGTTGTCCCCTCCTCACTTCCATTCCGCGGGAGGGGAAGTGGCGGTTGCTTCCCGCCAGCGAGCCTTCTTCGTGGCCACGTTGGCGCGAAGCTTGTGGCGGAGGTTGACAACAGGAAAGATAAGAGTGGACCACGTGGCACGGGCTGACATGCTTTACAGACCCCACCTTTTTTAGTTTCCATTCAGGTGTAGCGAAACCCAAACAGGTGCATTTCGAATATCGTAACCGCGTACAAGAATCGTTCTGAAACGCGTATGCATTCAAGCCCCGACTTGGTTTCCAGACTTTTGTCGCCTAGAAATTTCACCCATGAACACGATGAAAGCTTTCTAGCCAGTCGGTCTAGATTCTGGCCGCAGCAAACAGTTGCTCCGCTCCGCATGCAGCGCATTATCATCCATGATCGAGGAGAGCGGATGACGGGCCATGTTCGGCGTAGCCATGGAGTGCGATGGAAGGCTTTCACTTGAGGTTGATGGAGAGGCTGCTGTCTAATCTCGGCTCATCCAGGAAAGCTCATAGCGCGCTGCATTCAGGCGATCTTCTCCGCTTCTCCTGCACCGACGCAAACAGGCTACGGGAGTCAGGCCGTCCGTTGGCGAGGTGCCGAAACGACGCATGTTAGAACAGTAAGAGGTCGAAGCTTGGAAGCGCGAGCAGTGTGGGTGGGATGATTTAGGAAGGTCAACCGCTGCTGCTCGACCAAACGAAACGGGAGACGAGGAGCGAGAGGCCATACGCTAGAGGAAATACGCGGGACGCGAGAGGGAGACGCGAGAGAGAGAGAGAGAGAGAGAGAGAGAGAGAGAGAGAGAGAGAGAGAGAGAGAGAGAGAGAGAGAGAGAGAGAGAGAGAGAGAGAGAGAGAGAGAGAGAGAGAGAGAGAGAGAGAGAGAGAGAGAGAGAGAGAGAGAGAGAGAGAGAGAGAGAGAGAGAGAGAGAGAGAGAGAGAGAGAGAGAGAGAGAGAGAGAGAGAGAGAGAGAGAGAGAGAGA